>JARQOD010000270.1:0-79043 GCA_033576555.1 Oophaga sylvatica
GGTTTCTGGGAGAATTGGTAAAACCTCATCTGGAGATCTGTTTCAGTGCGGTTCTCAAAGATAGTCTGTAGCTTTAAGAAAATTGAAAGCACTGATTCCTGGTCTGCAGCTGTCCATGTCTCTACTTCCCTTTCTGCAGCACCAGTCAGTTGTCCCACTACCACTGCAGCTCTTTGTTTCTCTGTCATAGGGTACATGTCCATTATGCTGCATATTTTGCTCTTAAACCCTGACAGGGTGTCTGGCTTACCGCTATACTGAGGGAGCGACTTTGCTCCAGGCAGGTATGGCAGCGTCAGTGGTACTGTCGGGGCCAAAGGACCTGGTGAGGAGCCAGCGTTTCCATCCTGCGCGACAGCGCCGGCGGGTAAGTCATCGGAGCGGTCCCCCTGGACCGCGCTGTCAGCTTGCGGCTGCGACATGTCTGCGCCCCCCTAGTTAAGCGTGGCCTACTAAGCCGCAGCCACTGAAAAAACAGGAAAAAACAAATGAACAAATAACAGTCGCTACAGATAAACTGTGAGGAGCTCAGGCCCCAGGAGGGGACCTGGCTGACCTCCACAAAAGTGCAGAAAACAATGCAAAAAGCAAGCACAAAAATAAAAGCAGAACATATCTTATCTGAAAGCAGAAGATGCAGGCAAGACTCAGCAAACTTCCAAATGAACCAGGAACCACAACTGAGACAAGAACAATTGATCACTGGCAACCATCATGGAGGGAACCTCCCTTATATCAGACCAGTCAGCGATCCCAGATTGCCATTCTTTGCTGAAATGTTCAGTACTGTCTGTAACCACCAGAGGGAGCCTCTGCTCAGAAACCATCTCTAGCACATTCATAACACCCCATTGTTCATTTGGAAGTTTGCTGGAGTCCTGCCTGCATCTCCTGCTTTCAGATAAGATATTTTTTGCTTTTCTTTTTGTGCTTGCTTTTTGCATTGTTTTCTGCACTTTTGTGGAGGTCAGCCAGGTCCCCTCCTGGGGCCTGAGCTCCTCGCAGTTTTTCTGCAGCCACTGTTGTTTGCTCATTTGCTTTTTCCTGTTTTTTTAGCGGCTGCGGCTTGGTTTTTGTTCACACTGAGATCTGATTTAGAGGGTGGCGAGATCGTGTGATCTCAGTATTTTTGTAATCAGAATTGTTGGATTTTTGTAGGGTTTTCTGGGTTGCAGAAAGTAATCTCTCCTGTCCTATCCTATTTAGTCAGCTTGTGGCCCCAGCGTTTGCTCAGTCTATTTTCTGCCTATGTTTGTATTTTCATCTTGTCTAACCGCCATTATATGTTTGGGGGCTTCCTATTTTCTTTGGGGATCTGCTCCGGGGCAGACAGCTTTCATCTTTCTGCCTTTAGGTGTAGTTATCTCTCAGGCTGTGACGAGGCGTCTAGGATCAACATAGGAACGCTCAAAGGCTACCTCTACTGTAGTTGAGTCGTTAGTTTAGGAATCTGCAACCCATCAGTTACCAACATCTCAGGTGTTCGGCTGCCCTGCTGTTGTTCCTGTCCTCCTCAGCTACCGAAACATAACAGTATCACCGGCCATAACTGAAAATTATATGGTACTCACAGAAGGGAAAAATAGTGTGGAAAGAAAAAAGTTGTCAGAGTTGTCAGAGATTTTTTTTTTCTTTTTTCTGTCTGTTGCATCTTTTCCCTCTTTTTCTCTGGGTGCTGAGGAGAATTTTTTTTTCTCTCAATGGAGTTTGCACAGTTGTCTGGCCGTGTGGATCAGCTTGCCACTGAGGTTCGGAGTATTGCTACCTATCTTGCTGGGTTGCCGGTTGTGGAACCTTGGATTCCAATGCCAGATTTGTTTTTGGGGGATCGGGCTAAATTTCTGAATTTCAAAAATAACTGTAAGTTGTTTTTTGCCTTAAAGCCTAAGTCTTCAGGTAACGCAGCACAGCAGGTTCAAATTGTCATCTCTCTCCTGCGCGGCGATCCTCAGGATTGGGCTTTTTCCCTGACACCTGGGGATCCTGTTTTGAATGATATTGATGCATTTTTTCTGGCTCTGGGGTTATTGTACGATGAACCTAATGTCACTGATCAAGCTGAAAAAACCTTGTTGGCATTAAATCAGGGTCTTGAAGACGCTGAGTTGTACTGTCAGAAATTCCGAAAGTGGGCAGTCCTGACCAAATGGAATGATGATGCTTTGGCAGCCCTTTTTCGGAAGGGGCTGTCAGAGAATGTAAAGGATGTTATGGTGGGATTCCCTGCTCCCTCTGTTCTCAATGATTCTATGTCATTGGCTATTCAAATTGACAGACCTTTGCGTGAGCGCAGAGGTATGCGTGAGATAGTGTTGCCTTGTGAGCCAGCTTCTGAGCCCATGCAGTGTGATAGAGTGACTTCTGAGGCTCAGCGTCATGAGTTTCGAAAGCGCAATGGGTTATGGTTCTACTATGGTGATGCCTCTCATGCTATTTCAATCTGCCCTAAACGGGGAAGACGTTTTGCACGCTCAGTTGTCTTGGGTTGTGTTCAGACTAAATTTCTGTTGACTGTTACCCTGATTTGCTCCCTGTCCACATTTTCTGCTCAGGCTTTTGTTGATTCAGGAGCAGCTGTTAACCTGATGGATTTTGACTTTGCCAAACGTTGTGGGTTTCCCATGATACCCCTGCGGAAGTCTATTCCCCTACTGGGCATTGATTCTACCCCTTTGGCGGAGAATAAACCCCAGTTTTCTACTCAGGTGATAATGAGGGTTGAACCAGATCATCAGGAAAGTTGCAAATTTCTGGTGCTGTATAATCTGCATGACATTATTGTACTAGGGTTCCCTTGGTTACAGTCTCATAATCCTGTTTTGGATTGGAAATCTGTGTCTGTGACCAGTTGGGGCTGCCAATGTGTTAATGCCGACACTCCTGTTTTTTCTGCCTCTCCCAAGTCTCAGGATGTTCCTGACTTTTTGACTGATTTTTCGGATGTATTTAGTGAAAGTAAATCTGCATCTTTGCCCCCTCACAGGAGCTACGATTGCGCTATTGAATTAGTGCCTGGTGGTAAATTTCCTAAAGGTCGTCTTTTTAACTTGTCTGTACCTGAACACGATGCTATGCGATCTTATATCAAGGAGTCATTGGAGAAGGGTCATATCAGACCATCCTCTTCACCCTTGGGTGCCGGTTTTTTCTTTGTGGCCAAAAAGGATGGTTCATTGAGGCCGTGTATTGATTATCGTCTCTTGAATAAGATCACTGTGAAGTATCAATATCCGTTACCCTTGATTTCTGACCTGTTTTCCAGGGTGAAAAGTGCTAGTTGGTTTACCAAGCTTTACCTCAGGGGGGCGTATAACCTTATTCACATTAAGCACGAGGATGAATGGAAGACGGCGTTTAATACCCCAGAGGGGCATTGTGAGTACCTAGTGATGCCCTTTGGGCTCACTAATGCTCCTTCCGTCTTCCAATCCTTCATGAATGATATTTTCAGGGATTTTGTGGATAAATTTCTGATTGTTTATTTGGATGATATCTTGATTTTTTCCAATGACTGGGACTCTCATGTGAAACATGTTCGGACTGTGTTCCAGATTTTGAGAGAGAATGCTCTGTATGTGAAGGGATCAAAGTGTCTTTTTGGCGTACAGAAGGTCTCATTTCTGGGATTCATTTTGTCTCCGTCTGTTATTGAAATGGACCCGGTCAAGGTTCAAGCCATCTGTGATTGGGTCCAACCTACTTCATTAAAGGCTCTTCAGAGATTTTTGGGTTTTGCCAATTTTTATCGTAAATTTATTGGTAATTTCTCCGGTATTGTTAAACCATTGACTGATTTGACCAAAAAGGGTTCTGATGTGGTGAATTGGCCTCCTGAGGCAGTCTCTGCATTTCAGGAACTTAAGCAGAGATTCACTTCTGCTCCTGTTCTACGGCAGCCTGATGTTTCTCTACCGTTTCAGGTGGAGGTTGATGCCTCTGAAATTGGGGCAGGTGCCGTTTTGTCCCAAAGAGATCCAGAGACCTCTAAGAGTTACCCTTGTGCCTTTTTCTCTCGAAAATTTTCTCCAACTGAACGTAATTATGACGTGGGTAATCGGGAGTTATTGGCCATGAAGTGGGCCTTTGAAGAGTGGAGACATTGGCTGGAAGGAGCCAAACATCCGGTGGTGGTCCTCACGGACCATAAGAATCTGGTTTATCTCGAATCAGCCAAGCGACTTAATCCTAGATAGGCCAGGTGGGCCTTGTTTTTCACACGTTTTAATTTTGTGGTTTCTTTTCTTCCTGGCACTAAGAATGTTAAGGCGGATGCCCTCTCGAGGAGTTTCTTTGCGGACTCTTCTGAGTTATCTGATCCTACTGTTATTTTGAAAGAGGGTGTAGTTCTTTCCGCCATCTCGCCCAATTTGAGACTGGCCTTGGAAGGGTGTCAGGAGGATAAACCTGAGCGCTGCCCTATTGGGAAATTGTTTGTCCCAGACCAGTGGAAGAAGAGTGTGATGTCTGAGATTCATTGTTCCGCGTTGACTGGTCATCCCGGCATTTTTGGTACCAGAGACTTGGTGAGTCGGTCCTTTTGGTGGCCTATTTTGTCTCGTGACGTCAGGGAATTTGTGCAGTCCTGTGGTACTTGTTCTCGATCCAAGCCTTGCTCTCGCTCTAGTGGTTTGTTAATGCCATTACCTGTGCCCAAGAGGCCATGGACCCATATCTCTATGGATTTTATTTCCGACCTCCCTGTTTCTCAGAGAATGACCGTTATCTGGGTAATCTGTGATAGGTTTTCCAAGATGATACATCTTGTGCCATTACCTAAGTTACCTTCCTCCTCCGAGTTGGTGCCTTTGTTCCTTCAGCACGTGGTTCGGTTACATGGCATTCCGGAGAACATTGTGTCTGACAGAGGAGTCCAGTTTGTTTCCAGATTTTGGAGGACATTTTGTTCTAAACTTGGTGTTCAATTATCTTTCTCCTCTGCTTTTCATCCTCAGACCAATGGACAAACCGAGAGAACAAACCAGACCTTGGAGACTTATTTGAGATGTTTTGTGTCTGCTGATCAAGATGACTGGGTCTCTTTTTTGCCTTTGGCTGAGTTTGCTCTTAATAATAGGGCTAGCTCTGCTACCTTGATGTCTCCATTTTTCTGCAATTTTGGGTTTCACCCTCGATTTTCTTCGGGACAGGCGGAGGCTTCTGTCTGTCGGGTGTTGACTCTGTTGTGGAGCGAATGCAGCAGATTTGGGACCAGGTAGTGGAGAGGTTGTCTCTCTCTCAGAAGGCCCAACGGTTTGCCAACCGGCATAGGACTGATGGTCCTCGGTTTAAAGTGGGGGACTTGGTTTGGTTGTCCTCAAGAAATATCCCTATGAGGGTTGCATCTCCAAAGTTTAAGCCCAGGTTCATTGGACCTTATAAGATCATGGAGATTCTTAATCCTGTTTCCTTCCGTTTGCTTCTTCCAGGGACATTTAAGATCCATAACGTGTTCCACAAGTCCTTATTGAAGAGGTTTGTCGAGCCAGTTGTTCCTATGGCTGCGCATCCTGACCCTGTTTTGGTTGAGGGCAATCTGGAGTATGTGGTTGAGAAAATATTGGATTCTCGTTTTTCTAGACAGAAACTCCAGTATTTGGTTAAGTGGAGAGGTTATGGTCAGGAGGACAATTCTTGGGTGTTTGCTTCGGACATCCATGCTAGGAGACTGATCCGTGCCTATCACTGAGCTCATCCTGATCGGCCTGGTTGCACAAGTGAGGGTTCGGTGACCCCTCCTCAAGGTGGGGGGGTACTGTTATGAATGAGCTAAAGATGGTTTCTGAGCAGAGGCTCCGTCTGGTGGTTATAGACAGTACTGAACCTTTCAGCGAGGAGTGGTAATCTGGAATCACGGACTGGTCTGATATAAGGGAGGTTCCCTCCCATGATGGTTGCCGGTGATCAATTGTTCTTGTCTCAATTGTGGTTAGTCGTTCATTTGGAAGTTTGCTGGAGTCCTGCCTGCATCTCCTGCTTTCAGATAAGATATTTTTTGCTTTTCTTTTTGTGCTTGCTTTTTGCATTGTTTTCTGCACTTTTGTGGAGGTCAGCCAGGTCCCCTCCTGAGGCCTGAGCTCCTCGCAGTTTTTCTACAGCCACTGTTGTTTGCTCATTTGCTTTTTCCTGTTTTTCAGCAGCTGCGGCTTGGTTTTTGTTCACACTGAGATCTGATTTAGAGGGTGGCGAGATCGTGTGATCTCAGTATTTTTGTAATCAGAATTGTTGGATTTTTGTAGGGTTTTCTGGGTTGCAGAAAGTAATCTCTCCTGTCCTATCCTGTTTAGTCAGCTTGTGGCCCCAGCGTTTGCTCAGTCTATTTTCTGCCTATGTTTGTATTTTCATCTTGTCTAACCGCCATTATATGTTTGGGGGCTTCCTATTTTCTTTGGGGATCTGCTCCGGGGCAGATAGCTTTCATCTTTCTGCCTTTAGGTGTAGTTATCTCTCAGGCTGTGACGAGGCATCTAGGATCAACGTAGGAACGCTCCACGGCTACCTCTAGTTGTGTCGTTAGTTTAGGAATCTGCAACCCATCAGTTACCAACATCTCAGGTGTTCGGCTGCCCTGCTGTTGTTCCTGTCCTCCTCAGCTACCGAAACATAACAGGTTTAGCTCTGCTACATCTAGATGGCAGGCTGCATTGTTGCATGATGCGACCATACAGCCTGTCATCCAGCACAGACATTGAGCAGCGTATGCTACCATTGCCCTGTGTGTCACGGTGAACTCCCATGACCCGACTGACGTCACCTTGAGTGTAAGAAAGTTGTCATGCTCACGGCGCCGTCAGAAAGGTCCTGGGAGTTCCCAGGCAAAGAGCTCAGTTCACCTATCTGACGTCAGCGCGAGCGGCGTTACAAATTTCCCCACGGAGCTCGTGCTGACGTCAGTGTGCGGTATTTTGGGGTGTAGATCAGATCCACATCAGTCTCATAAAACTGGAGCAGGAAATCTTCAATGTTCCATGAAAAGTCTTCTCTGATTTATTGTATCATCTTCTCTGGATAAAAACGATTTGTCTGCACAGATCTGTGTGTCCCCTATCTCTGCAGCTAGTGCCATGTGGTCCACTGGGTCTTGATCCATACTCCATACTAATAGCAGAGCTATGGGGGATTATCATCTGGGGTCCCTGATTTAGTTGATCTTCTTCATGCCTCTATGATTGGACAATATAAGTGAGATACGGTGGAACTGCGTAGAGTTTTATAGGCACTAATGTGTTAATGTAATGTGCTGTGATAAATGTATAATGTGATATATGTATAGTATATAGACAAAGTACAAGTTTAAATATACGACATAGAGTACAGACCAAAAGTTTGGACACACCTTCTCATTCTAATATTTTTCTGTATTTTCATGGCTATGAAAATTGAAGAATCACACTGAAGGCATCAAAACTATGAATTAACACATGTGGAATTATACATTACACTTTACAAAAAAGTGTGAAACAACTGAAATTATGTCTTATATTCTAGGTTCTTCAAAGTAGCCACCTTTTGCTTTGATTACTGCTTTGCATGCAGAAAAGGTGAACGGATGGACTCTACATGCCTGGTTCCCACCGTGAAGCATGGAGGAGGTGGTGTGATGGTGTGGGGGAGCTTTGCTGGTGACACTGTTGGGGATTATTCAAAATTGAAGCGGTGAGCGGTCCAGCTCACCCCAAACCATCTCGATTGGGTTCAGGTCTGGTGACTGTGGAGGCCAGGTCATCTGGTGTAGCACCCCATCACTCTCCTTCTTGGTCAAATAGCCCTTACACAGCCTGGAGGTGTTTGGGGTCATTGTCCTGTTGAAAAATAAATGATGGTCCAACTAAACGCAAACCGGATGGAATAGCATGCCGCTGCAAGATGCTGTGGTAGCCATGCTGGTTCAGTATGTCTTCAATTTAGAATAAATCCCCAACAGTGTCACCAGCAAAGCACCCCCACACCATCACACCTCCTCCTCCATGCTTCACGGTGGGAACCAGGCATGTAGAGTCCATCCGTTCACCTTTTCTGCGTGCAAAGCAGTAATCAAAGCAAAAGGTGGCTACTTTGAAGAACCTAGAATATAAGACATACCGTATATACTCGTGTATAAGCCGAGATTTTCAGCACCTTTTTTTGTGCTGAAAATGCCCCCTCGGCTTATACACGAGTCATAGGGCAGAAACCAGCGGGGGAGGGGATGCGGCGGCAGGAGCCGGTGGCTGGGACATCATACTCACCCTCCCCGTGCCATCTCTGAACGTCCCTGCAATCCTGCGTTCTCCCCAGCTTCCTGCAGCTCTCCAGCGCTCAGCGGTGACGTAATATCCGCTCATTAAGGTCATGTAATATCGACGCGACGCCACTCCCATGGGCGTGGCCTCCATATTCATGGCCTTAATGAGCGGTATTACGTGACCGCTCAGCGCTGGAGAGCTGCAGGAAGCTGGGGAGAACGCAGGATTGCCGGCAAGACGTTCAGCGATGGCACAGGGAGGGTGAGTATGATGGAGGAGGATGGGGGGAGCATGTAGGAGGACAAGGAGCACGGAGCAGGACGGGGGGAGGACAGAGAGCACGGTGCAGAACGGGGAGGACGGAGAGCACGGAGCAGAACGGGGGAGGACGGAGAGCATGGAGCAGGACGGGGGGAGGACGGAGAGCACGGAGCAGGACGGGGGGAGGACGGAGAGCAGCACGGAGCAGGACGGGGGGAGGACAGAGAGCACGGAGCAGAACGGGGGAGGACGGAGAGCACGGAGCAGAACGGGGGGAGGACGGAGAGCACGGAACAGAACGGGGGAGGACAGAGAGCACGGAGCAGGACGGGGGGAGGACGGAGATCACGGAGAGCACGGAGCAGGATGGGGGGGAGGACAGAGAGCACGGAGCAGAATGGGGGAGGACGGAGAGCACGGAGCAGAACGGGGGGGAGGACGGAGAGCACGGAGCAGGACAGGGGGAGGACGGAGAGCACGGAGCAGGATGGGGGTGGGCACAGAGGAGAATGGGGGAGTGCAGAGCTGGATGGGGAGCATGGAGCAGGACGGCAACTTATACACCTGGCTTATATGCGAGTCAATAAGTTTTCCAAGTTTTTTGTGGCAAAATTAGGGGGGTCGACTTATACACGGGTCGGCTTATACATGAGTATATACGGTTTTTTCAGTTGTTTCACACTTTTTTGTAAAGTGTAATGTATAATTCCACATGTGGTAATTCATAGTTTTGATGACTTCAGTGTGATTGTACAATTTTCATAGTCATGAAAATACAGAAAAATCATTGAATGAGAAGGTGTGTCCAAACTTTTGGTCTGTACTGTAGGTATAGCATAGGACCTAGGGATTAAGTTACAAATGGGAAAGTTTCAGTTGTGGGCATACTAGATATAGGAACTAGGAAGTAAATTGCACAGGTTAGGATACAGTTAATTGTTTGGGATCAGCCCCAGCATGGGAGGGGGGAGGGTCAGTTAATAAGGGGAGCACATCCTGGTTTTAGTCAGACAGATGAGAGTTGGAGATTAGATCTGAGATAGTTAAAGTGTTAGCAGGAGCTCAAGGCCAGATGCCTGGAGGCCACGAGAAGTAGGAACTGTTAGGCAGCATGAGAACATCGGCAACGGTCTTCAGCGGATATTCCTGTAACATCTGTGCCTACAGCCCGAAATAGACACTGGGAAGTGTGCCTTATTCCCTTCCAACAAGTAGAAGCCGGACGGGGAAATTCATGAGGGAGATGGGATGGAACTAATGGAAACTGTGATGCCGGACGGAGTACTGTATCCCAGAGGCCAGAGATGCCAGTGATGAAAGTAAATGGCTCAGGCGGAACAAACGTACTGTGCTGTAACTGCAATTGTACTCAAGCTGCTAAGTAATGGTGAACTGTTTGTTTAGGCCTCTTTCACACATCAGTTTTTCACCGTCAGGCGCGATCCGGCTGTTTTACCGCCGGATCTGTATTTTCCTCATTGACATGCATTAGCGCCGGATCGCGCCGCATGTCCTTGTGTTTCATCTGTTTTCTGCCGGATCCGTCATAGTTTTTAATTCCGGCGGTCGCGGTCGGACAGGACGCATCATGTAATGTTTTTTTTTTTTCCGCCGGAAACAACGGACAGCGCCTGAAGCGGCACGTCAGCCTTGCTGATACAATACAAGCCTATGGGTGCCGGATCAGGCATAGGACTGATTCGGCCACCAGACTCAGATTTCTTCATTTACACATGCCTGGAAAACGAGAACCAAGGTCTTTCTCTCTCTCTCTCTCTCGCATTTCTCAGATTCAAAAGTTCACAACGGATCCAGCTAAAAACCTGATCCGTCGCATCAGTTTTTTTGCAATCTAAGCTGGATCCGTCTTTTTCAAAATTGGACGGATTGTGCCTGATTCTAAAAAACTGATGTGTGAAACAGACCTAAGAAGAGAGTGTCTCCTGATTTGTGTCCGGATATCCCTGGATCCAGAATCATGGAGACAGAGGAGGCCTGCAGCAGAAACGTGACTGTACTGCACCACACAGAGCACACAGGAATTGTTTATTTGTAGGGTCCAAGGTGTGGGAACACAGCAGCCCCTCGACCATTACCACTTCTGACTGCCTCGGATGGAAAAGAAATGTCTAAACATTAAAATGGTGAGAAATAAGCTATTAAATATTAGAAAAATACCCCTCTAACAACCACAAATCCCCCTGCCAGCCCCTGTACCCCGATATTAACCACAGATCCCCCTGCCTACCCATAGACCCCAATATCAACAACAAATCCCCTTACCAGCACCGGTACCCCGATATCTACCACAGTTCCCCCTACCTGTCCAAGTACCCCGATATCATCCACAGATCCCCCTGCCAACCCCTCTACCCCAATATCAACCACAGATCCCCCTACCAGCCCTTGTCCCCGATATCATCCACAGATCCCCCTGCCTGTCCCTGTATTCCAATATCAACAATAGATCCCCCTGCTAGCCAATGTACCCTGATAACAACCAAAGAACCCCCTGCCAACCCATATACCCCAATATCAACAACAAATCCCACTGCTAGCCAATGTACCCCAAAATCAGCAACAGATCCCCCTGCTAGCCCCTGTACCCCGATATCAACCACAGATAACCCTGCCAGCCCCTGTACTCCAATATCAACCACAGATCTCCCTGCTAGCCAATGTACCCCAAAATTAACATCAGATCCCCCTGCTAGCCCCTGTACCTTGATATCACCCACAGATCCCCCTGCCAGCCCCTGTACCCCAATATCAACCACAGATCCCCATGCCAATCCATAGACCCCAAAATCAACAGATTCCCCTGCCAGCACTGGTACCCCTATATCTACCACAGATCCCCCTACCCGCCCCTGTACCCCAATATCAACCACAGACCCCCCTGCCATCCAGTGTATCCCAATATCAACCACAGATCACCCTGCCAGTCCCTGTACCACAATATTAACCACAGATTCCCCTTCCAGTCATTGTACCCCAATATTAGCAACAGATTCCCCTGCCAGCCCCGGTACCCCGATGTCAACCATAGATCCCCCTACCAGCCTATGTACCACAATATCAACCACTGATCCCACTGACAAAAGGTCCCCCTGCCAGCCTCTGTACCTCAATATCAACCACAGATCCCCCTACCCATCCATGTACCCCAATATCAACCACAGATCCATCCACTTACCCCATGTAAGGAACAGATTGTCACTAACAGCCCATAGACCCCAATATGGACCAATAGCCACCACACATCACCTGACATCCCCTGTATCCCAATATCAATCACATATCCCCCTGCCAGCTCCTGTACCCCAATATCAACCACATATCCCCCTGCCAGCTTCTGTACCCCAACCTCAACACAGATCCACTCACTTAACCCATGTAAGGAATAGATTGTCCCTGCCAAAACACAGACCCCAATATCAACCACACATTCCCCCTACCAGCCCACATACCCCAATATCAACTATAGATTCCCCCCTACCAGCCCTTGTACCCACAATACCCTTGTTAATCACTGATGGAGCACGACGCCACAGATTTGCCTGTTTCAGAGATCTCTTATTAACCACAGTGACCCATCTCCACCTGTCATCCAGAGATCACCCATGGTGGTCACAGATAAACCCAGTGGGATTCTGATGACCACCGCCATCTTTGCATCTTGTTCCGCCTTTATATTGCACTCCTGAATATTCCTCGCTCCTTGTCTGTGTCTTTGAATTTTACTTGCTGCTTCCCATAGTGTAGCTGCCAGTTACTATCTTAGATGTCGTTACTATTTCTGCAAACCTTTCCACCTCGCTGTTATGAGTACAGAAGATCGGAAGATTGCTGTAGGTCCGGTCCCTGAGAAATCAGTGTGTCTCGACCCGCCACCACAATTGTGGGTTACCAGGGCAATGGGGTACTCAGAGCCGAGCCCATGGAAGTCTATGGGGTTTGTCACAGGTAGCGGTGGCTCGGTCTGTGGCCCTGGCGGTCTGGCGTATGTTGGGGGGGAATATTTACAGGGGATAGATATATTTACAGTTCGTGACGCCACCTGTAGTCTTCTGGTAATTTGTACCAGCGCTGCTGTAGATCTCTGAGGGGATGGTGAGGCAGCTAGATGTCGGGTCCCCTACAGGTGGGACTCTTCCCTCAGGTCGGTAGTTATATAGGGATTGTGCAGGCATGCAAATAAATAACTCAGTCTCACACCGTCAGCGTCTTTCCATACCTTTACTTGTAAGATGGTAAGGCAGTTCCCAGGGAGGCTGATGGGGTTGATGGAGGATGAGCTTTGAGGCAACGGTTAAGCAAGTTAGGGGCCTCCTTTACTGTCCAATGATGATGAGTGCAACCAGCCTGAAGCGTAGTTCCCTCTATAATTCCAGCTATTCCAAAGCTGTTCTGCCCGGTCAGTTTTGTGGTCGGAGCCTTCCTGTGGGAGAGCTGAATTCCTATCTTGTCCTGCAGAGACTCAAGGTCCTCACTTCCCCTGACCCCAGTTACGTACTAACTCTTCAGGGCTACTTGCCACGACCTAAGGTCCGGTAAGTCTCTGGTTTTCTTACCACTAAGCTTGAAGCTATAGTGATCCTTCGGTCCCCAGTGACCGGTTACAATGTGCAGGTATTCTTTACCTATGGCACTTCTCTGTTCTCTTCCACTTTGCCCTTCGATTTGCTCACACTCTTAATAGATATCTCAGTCTGTCTTCCAGTGGGGCACAGCTCTGACTAGGCTGAGGTGAACTAGGCCACCTGTACTAGCCTCCACTTTCTGAACTGCTAACAGGCTCAGACTGAACACGTCTGCTCTGTCCAAGGACAGGAATCTGACTGAAAAAATCACTCCCCTCCACACCCCTGCTGGGTGTGTCCGAAGTGTACGTGATGTTATGAAGAGCCCTTAACTGTTACCTCTCCACTCATCCTCCTGGTATTGTGTACCAGGGCTACACATTCCCCCATGGTAAACGACAGCACTCCCGGGCTGTAAAATACAAAGAGACATTTTGTTTATGCATTTAACATTAAACATTAAACATTAATTCGTCCCATCCGGGAGGTGAGGATGTCTTGAACGTTGCAAAACAAAAACTTTATATATAGAAAAATACAAAAGTATTAAGGCATCAAAACATTCAATAAATACACAGTATTCTTGTGAAGGACCAGCACCAAACCTTCAACGTGGGTCCTGGGTGGGCTGCAGGACATCCAAATGCAGACCTCACTCAGTGCCACACCACACGGGTTTTCTGTTCAGAGGTAAGTCAAGGCTTCGTGCGAAACCATTAAAAGGCACCTTAGTGCAACTATTTACAGGATACAGTTTTTGGGCTGGCTCAGTCCTCAGCCTCTGAGTCCATTATAAGACATAATAGGAAAAAACACATATATATATATAGACTTTTTACAATATGCACATTAATTCGTTATAATCACTGCTGGTATCTAATGGGTAACTTCCCTTTGGTGGTTCGCTCTGATCTACGTGGTGTAGCTTCAGGTATATCAAGTTGCGATCTGTCTGTGTGTAGCCCTGGTGTTAGGCACACGCAGTACCCTGGAGAGTGTGTGGCGAGACAGCAGTTTAATGCTCAATACCCATTCACTCAACATACACTAGACACACCCTTAGGGTAGTGTAGTCACTTGTGAGGGAGTGGTCAGGGTGTATATTGGTTGAGTGATTTTAGAGTAGTCAGTTTCCTGTCTTCGGACAGAGCAGACGTGTGGAGTCTAGCTGGGACTTGGAGGGAGGAAGCAGTCCAGCCTGGTTCTGCAGCAGTTCAGCAAGTGGAGGCCAGTAAGGGCGAGATATAGATCACCTCAGCCTGGTCAGAGCTGTACCTCACTTGAAGACACTGATTAAGAAAGAAGAGCTTAGTGCAGAAATACTTCAGTCACCTGTCTCAAGGACAGTGAAAGGTTCAGAGACGTGCTCCTGTCTAGTGGATAACTGAGAGTCTGGAACTAACTCTAAAGGAAGAGAAGAAGGGAGTGATTACATGACTTTTTGCAAGTGTGAGTGTTTATGCTACCAGCGAGGACAAGGCGAAAGGCACAATGGAAAGATTATTTGAAAAGTGCTTTTGGATTGAAGAAGTCCTGCACATTGTAACCGGTCACTGGGGACCGAAGGATCACTATTAGCTTCAAGCATAGTGGTAAGAAAACCAGAGATTTACCGGACCTTAGGTCGCGGCAAACAGCCCCAAATAGTCAGTACGTAACTGGGGTCAGGGGGAGTGAAGACTTTGAGCCTGATCAGCAAGATAGGAATTCAGCTCTCTCACAGGAAGGCTCCTACCACAAAACTGACTGGGGGGTACAGCTATGGAATAGCTGGAGTTATAGAGGGAACTACGCTGCAGGCTGGTTGTACTCATCATTATTGGACAGTAAAGGAGGCCCCTAATTCGCTTAAACCGTTGCCTCAAAGCTCATCCTCCATCAACCCCATCAGCCTCCCTGGGACCTGCCTTACCATCTTACAAGTAAAGGTATGGAAAGACGTTGACGGTGTGAGACTGAGTTATTTACTTGCATGCCTGCACAACCCTGCTTTAACTACCGACCTGAGGGAAGAGTCCCACCTGTAGGGGACCCGACATCTAGCTGCATCACCATCCCCTCAGAGATCTACAGCAGCGCTGGTACAAATTACCAGAAGACTACAGGTGGCGTCACGAACTGTATATAAATCTATCCCCTGTAAATATTCCCCCCAACATACGCCAGACCGCCAGGGCCACAGACCGAGCCACCGCTACCTGTGACAACCCCATAGACTTCCATGGGCTCGGCTCTGAGTACCCCATTGCCCTGGTAACCCACAATTGTGGTGGCGGTCGACACATCTGCACTGCGTAACGGCAAACTATAGAACTGCCTCAATCTTTCTATGGATCTGGCAAGCGTACTGATGGCTGGGCGGTGTGAGTCAGCTTCACCAGGAGATCCCATAGTATGGGGCGCTGCTTCAGATGATCCTTCTTGAGGTTCCACAGGTTGAGGTGTTGCTGGGATGGGTAACTCCTGAGCGGGCTCAACTGGCACCACGGGCACAACTGGAGGTAGAACTTCCTCTTGTGGCTGATAAAACTGCAACACTGGAACTATTACAGCATCTCCCAGTCGGGGCCAATCCGCAGGAAAATCTCCCAGATCTGTGTGTATGACCTCTTCCTTTCTTTCTCCTTGATTGATGACAGGGTTCTTTTCACAACGCTTTAAGGTTTCTGGACACAATTTCAAATGGTCTCTGGACACAGTGGTTGTTGTTTTTCCTCCGTCCGTACTGACGACACAAACTTTTCTGTTGTCATATTTAGAATCTTGTA
This sequence comes from Oophaga sylvatica, assembly GCA_033576555.1. Lineage (NCBI taxonomy): Eukaryota > Metazoa > Chordata > Amphibia > Anura > Dendrobatidae > Oophaga > Oophaga sylvatica. The sequence continues at coordinate 15,835 of JARQOD010000270.1, forward strand.
TGACGTAGGGTTCTTGCTCCCACTGGTTATCCAATTTGTGCATCTTCCTTTTCCTTTTTAATACTACCTCTCCAGGCATCAAAGGCTTGGCAGGAGCATTTCGGTTGTAAACATCTTCCTGTTTCTCCCGTGCCTTGTTGAGACTTTCCTCTACACAGATTTGTACTCTTCTGTATTGCTCTTGCCGATTGATGTCCCAGTTTTCAATGGCGTCGTCTGCCTCCGGTTCTACCACTCCAAGTTCTAGATCCATTGGTAGTCTTCCGGGCCTTGCTCTCATAAGATAGGCTGGAGTGCAGTTAGTGGAACTGACAGGTATATGGTTATACAAATCAACCAAATCAGGTAGTAAATCCGGCCATCGATTCCTGTCTTCCAACGGTATGGATCTCAACAAGTCAAGGACAATATGGTTCATTTTTTCGCAAAGACCGTTGGTTTGAGGGTGATATGGTGTTGTTCTAATTTTCTTGCACCCGTACATGTGACAGAATTCCTTGAATAAATCGGCTTCGAAAGCAGGTCCCTGATCGGTTAATACTTGCTCCGGATACCCATGCGGTCTGCAGAAGCTTGCTTGAAAGGTTTTCGCGGCCGTCACTGCGGTCTGGTCCTTAACTGGAACAACCACCAGAAATCTGGAGTAATGGTCCACCATGGTCAGGGCGTATGAGTATCCAGATCTACTTGGCGACAATTTGACGTGGTCCAGGGCCACAATCTCCAGGGGACGAGTCGTCCGGATAGGTTGCAGGGGTGCCTTCTGACTACCGTAGTCCTTTCTTCTGAGACCACAGGGTCCACAGTTCCGACACCACCTCTCAATAGAGCTGCGCATCCCTACCCAGTAGAACCGGCATCTCAACAGGGTCTCCAGCTTTCTCCAGCCAAAGTGTCCTGCTTGATCGTGGTATGCTTCCAACACCATTGGGACGTCTGCCTTGGGGACCACTATTTGCCAGACCATCTCGTGGGTTCTGGGGTTGACGTATCTCCTGCACAACTTCTCACGGTATAGGAACAACCTGCTTTTCTCGTTCCACAGGAGCTTTGCTGACATAGGTGCATCCTTTTCCAAGGAGGAACCTTCCTGTTTTAACAACTCCTTGATGCGGCTGACCACTGGATCACTGTCCTGAGTCTCTTTCCAGCTGTGATGGGGTAAAGGATTTAATGTTGCACCATACTGCTTTCTGTGGACTCGATGCTCGTGGACTACCCCATTTCGATGGAACGCAGGTAGCTCAATTTCTTCCAGGTCGTCCGATTCTTCTTCCGTGTCAGAGTCATGCGGCATTCGGGACAATGCGTCAGCATTAGCATTCTTTCGACCTGCCCGGTACTTGATAGTAAACTGGTAATTGGACAACCGAGCCATCCATCGCTGCTCCATGGCACCCAGCTTGGCGGTTTCCAGGTGCGTTAAGGGGTTGTTATCTGTAAACGCAGTGAACCGATTGGAGGCCAGATAGTGCTTAAATCTTTCAGTAATGGCCCAGACCAGCGCCAGAAACTCCAGCTTGAAGCTGCTATAATTTTCCGGATTCCTTTCAGTTGGCCTGAGTTTTCTGCTGGCATATGCGATGACTTTTTCTTGGCCATTCTGCTTCTGACTGAGAACTGCTCCCAACCCTTCATTACTGGCGTCGGTGTACAACAGGAACGGTTGGCTGTAATCAGGATAGGTTAAGATCTCATCACCTGTAAGGATCTCTTTCATCTTTTGGAATGCTTCAGCCTGTTCCTTACCCCAATTGAAGGGAGGATTTCTGCTCTTTAGGGATTGTCCTACCAGGAGGTCCTGTAAAGGAGCTGCCTTCTTCGTGTAATCTTTCACGAATCTCCTGTAGTAACCCGTTAGTCCCAGGAACTGTCGCACTTCCTTAAGGTTCTTCGGCTCCGGCCACTTCTGGATGGCAGTGACTTTCTCTGGGTCTGGCGCTACTCCTTCCGAACTGACGATGTGCCCCAAGTACTGTACCTTCTGTTTGAGTAGATGGCATTTTGAGGGTTTCAACTTCATCCCGTACCTGGACAGGGACTCGAACACTTCTGCCAGGTGCTTCAGATGGTCCTCATATGTCTTGGAGTACACGATAACGTCGTCTAGGTATAGCAGCACGGTTTCAAAATTGAGATGTCCCAGACAGTTTTCCATCACTCTCTGAAATGTTCCTGGGGCACTACTGAGCCCAAACGGCATTCTATCGAACTCACAGAGCCCCATTGGGGTGGTGAAAGCCGTTTTCTCACGATCCTCCTCAGCCACAGCCACTTGCCAGTAACCACTAGTCAGATCGAGGGTAGAAAAGTAGTTAGCCGTTTTCAGAGCAGCTAATGATTCCTCTATACGTGGTAACGGGTATGCATCCTTGTGTGTTATTGCGGTTCACCTGCCTGTAATCCACACACATTCTCATACTACCATCTTTCTTTTTAACCAGAACTAGAGGGGCTGCCCAGGGGCTACAACTATCCCTTATCACCCCGGCTTTCTTCATATCATTCAACATTTCTTTAGCCTTCTGATAATGAGCTGGAGGTATAGGCCTGTACCGCTCTTTGATGGGAGGATGACTGCCTGTAGGGATATGATGTTGGACTCCCTTAATTACCCCAAAATCAAGTGGGTGCTTGCTAAACACTTGGGCATACTCTTGCACCACCCGTAATACCCCTTGCTTCTGGTGAGCGGGAGTGGTGTCCGTCCCAACATGGAGTTGCTGACACCATTCCGCCACCTGAGTTGCTGGGTCATTGTCCTCCGCTATTTGACAGGAGTCTAAGGACTCAGCCGGGAGAATAGAATTATTATCAACAGCATGTAGCTTAGCAATGGTTGCATAACGGGGTAAGTTTACCTCATCATCTCCCCAATTGAGAAGCCGTACCGGTACTCTTCCATTCACCACTTCTACTACTCCTCTAGCAGTCATAAGTGTAGGTCTATGTTCTGAATGGTGGGGTTCTACTACAGCTTGGTAATTCTGTCCTCTCAGACCTATGGCTGCCCTGCACCAGATTATCATTTCACTCATTGGGGGTATCACAATAGGATCCGAGTCAGTGACCCGTACATTACCAATTTCGCCGTCGGTAAGCTTCGCTTGCTGCTGACACACCAGGGCCCGGATCTCTCTTTGGATTACTCCTCTCTGCCTTGGTCGGGCAATCTCAGCGAGCTGTTGGAGCAAGAACACAACTTCTCCCAAACAATTACCGATAATGTTAGTACCCAAAATTATATTTAAACCGTTCTCCTCATTTACAGTCTTTACTACCAGAAGCCCCTGGTCTTTCAATTCCTCTCTGCCCACTTTTACATCTACACATTTTGTCCCGAGTACTTCTACAGGAAGACCGTTAGAAGCATACACGGTAAAGTCAAGGCTCGGAGGTTTAAGACTGTCCATTGACCAGTACTTGGTATATAGGGCATCAGGTATTAGGGTCACCTGCGACCCAGTGTCTAACAATGCCGGAACAGCAATACCATCTAGAATAATAGACAGGTAGGGTCGCCCGCCCACATACCTGCGGTTCCAGTCTAGGGGCCTGACGGGTATTCTCCTGGGTGTTGGCCCTTGGACCCAGGTTTTGCCCGTTTAAAGGACACTGTGGAGACAGATGACCTTTCCGGTTGCAGCGATAACAGATGATCTCTCGACGAGGAGGGTGTTGATCAGAGGTCGCTCCTGGGGGTGGCGTTGTCCTCCTCCGGGGGGGCGACGTCTTCTTCCTTCTCCGGTGCATCCACGGGACGTCTTCTGGGCAGTCAGCTAACGAGATCTTCCCTTCCTCCTCTTTCCGCAGCTGCAGGGCACTCATCACAGCAGCCAGATTTTTAGTCAGCTGGCGCACCTCTGAGCGCAGACAATCCAATTCACTGGGAGGTGTCACCTGCGCTTTGGCTTCAGCCACTAACGGGGAACAGGGGGTTACTGCCGGTTCCAGAGTGACTTCACCCTGATGATGTTGGGTGGCCACCTCAGGTTTGCCCAGGGGCCGCAGCCCTTTTATTGCCATGTCCTTTAGGGCATCAAAGGTAGCATCCGGATGATCTAAGGACCACCAATTTACAGTTCTGCGTTCCTCTTGGGATCTCAATCCCTGTATAAATTGTTCTTTCAGCATTTTATTCTCATCGATAGCATTTAAATTGTTAATCTGCTTGAGGGCTCTCAGGGCTCCCTGTAGTCGGCAAGCGTAGTCCCGGATGCTGTCACCTGGCTGTTGTGAACAGTGATAGAAGGCCATCCGGAGATCCGTTTCTGTGCGGTCTTCAAATATGGCATGCAGCTTAAGGAAGATCGCAGGTACCGACTCCTGATCAACGGTATCCCAGGTCTCCACTTCCCTCTCAGCAGCGCCAGTTAGCTGCCCTATTAGCACAGCAGCTTTTTGTCTCTCAGGCATGGAGTACATTTCTAGGATGCTGCATAACTTCCGCTTGAAGCCTGCTAATGTGCCTGGCTCACCGCTGTACTGGGGAAGCCATTTCGCCCCAGGCATATATGGGAGCGTTAGTGGCATGATCGGGACTACCGGACTGGGTGCTGGGCCTGCACCCCCATCTGGCGCTACAATACCAGGCGGTGCGGGATTGGGGCCTCCGGCCGGGGCCGCACTGTCAGCCGGTTGTCGTGACATCTTAGCGCCCCCTTGGTTAAACGGAGCCTACCGGTTTCAGACGCTGCTATTTCACAGGCACCGCAGTGGGAACAGGACCTTCGTCGCAGGCGCTCTGATGTCAGAGCGTTCACTTCCTGTTGCAGGACCTGCCGCTGAGTCAGAGCCGGGGCGTGTCCAAGACTCTGCGCGCTCTTTCAGGTACGCCCACCTTCTTCTCCAGCGCCTTAGGGCGCGAATCTGGCGGCAAATATGGCGGTATTTGGCGCCAAACAACAGCAACAGTCTTTTTCACCAAAACACTCCACAGGCACACAGGGCTCGCAATGCTGCAAGTTTCGTATCCTGTTCGTGACGCCAATTTGTCTCGACCCGCCACCACAATTGTGGGTTACCAGGGCAATGGGGTACTCAGAGCCGAGCCCATGGAAGTCTATGGGGTTTGTCACAGGTAGCGGTGGCTCGGTCTGTGGCCCTGGCGGTCTGGCGTATGTTGGGGGGGAATATTTACAGGGGATAGATATATTTACAGTTCGTGACGCCACCTGTAGTCTTCTGGTAATTTGTACCAGCGCTGCTGTAGATCTCTGAGGGGATGGTGAGGCAGCTAGATGTCGGGTCCCCTACAGGTGGGACTCTTCCCTCAGGTCGGTAGTTATATAGGGATTGTGCAGGCATGCAAATAAATAACTCAGTCTCACACCGTCAGCGTCTTTCCATACCTTTACTTGTAAGATGGTAAGGCAGTTCCCAGGGAGGCTGATGGGGTTGATGGAGGATGAGCTTTGAGGCAACGGTTAAGCAAGTTAGGGGCCTCCTTTACTGTCCAATGATGATGAGTGCAACCAGCCTGAAGCGTAGTTCCCTCTATAATTCCAGCTATTCCAAAGCTGTTCTGCCCGGTCAGTTTTGTGGTCGGAGCCTTCCTGTGGGAGAGCTGAATTCCTATCTTGTCCTGCAGAGACTCAAGGTCCTCACTTCCCCTGACCCCAGTTACGTACTAACTCTTCAGGGCTACTTGCCACGACCTAAGGTCCGGTAAGTCTCTGGTTTTCTTACCACTAAGCTTGAAGCTATAGTGATCCTTCGGTCCCCAGTGACCGGTTACAATGTGCAGGTATTCTTTACCTATGGCACTTCTCTGTTCTCTTCCACTTTGCCCTTCGATTTGCTCACACTCTTAATAGATATCTCAGTCTGTCTTCCAGTGGGGCACAGCTCTGACTAGGCTGAGGTGAACTAGGCCACCTGTACTAGCCTCCACTTTCTGAACTGCTAACAGGCTCAGACTGAACACGTCTGCTCTGTCCAAGGACAGGAATCTGACTGAAAGAATCACTCCCCTCCACACCCCTGCTGGGTGTGTCCGAAGTGTACGTGATGTTATGAAGAGCCCTTAACTGTTACCTCTCCACTCATCCTCCTGGTATTGTGTACCAGGGCTACACAAGTGCATCTGGCCAAATATTTCCACCGCAGTGACCAAAATGGTGGCCTTACAAACGATTGGCTGATCACATAATGCATGGGCGGTCCATGTCTACCAGAGCCCCGCCTAGGAGGATCTCCCTGTATGGTGATCAATACAGAACTTACCTATGGGTGAAGAGCATTAGATTTCTACATTATAACTAAACAATCATTAACCAGGAAATCAATAAAGAATATGAAAAAAAAAATGCTGAGTAATTTTAAGAAATAGAAATGATAGAAATTGTTAAAACCGGAAAACACCAAGTTCTCCATTTCTCTGATTGTGACTTGCTTTATCTCCTCGTGAGAAATGCAGAAAATATAAAAAAATGTTTATAAGATGTGATATAAAAGTGTCAGAACGAGGCAAGGACTCGCTAAATATGAGAGCGGAGGAGATAATTACAGGAATGAGAGATTGCCCCCAATTACACAGCGGAGGAGCACTTTATATATAGACGCTCATAAAAAGCCGGGATGTATTAATGCAGCACTCGGTTATGGTAACATATGGCTCCAGATATTACCCAAAAGGGCTCCACAGGGGAGGCTAGGAGCAACTCAATGCCTCGGATAATTAATAAGTATCTGTAGGGTCACTTGCTAAGTATCTTTGGAGCCTTATGTTGTAAAGTGGGTTATCAGATGTCCCTGATACAGACATGTGGCCGGTGCAGGACTGGAGCCGCCAGAGACCACAGATCCTCCATAGGCACTGGCTCTGACAAATCTTAGATCACATTCAGTATTGATCAATTAGATCTTTAATCATCTGTGTTGGGACCAGAAGGTATGTATGAGTTATACATACTCCCGGACAGTGGGGTGGCCTTGCAGAACTATCGATTTCGACCGGACAATCCCTTTAAGTGATGTATTACAGATTTGCTTTAGCCATGCGTTTGTGTTGGAGATAGGGATGATCGGACACGTGGAAGTTCGGATTCTGGTACATGACCCAAACTTTATTTCAAAGTTCGGTTCTGATACCTGAACTCTTCCCGAACTTGAACCTGAACCCCTTTGAAAACAATGGGGACCCGAACTTTTGAGCTGGAAAATCTCTCTCTTTCTGTGCACCAGACTTTCCCCCATAACTCCTAACATTGCAATAGACTCCCGGGAGAAGTTCGTGTTCAGCGTTTAGCACTGGACACTTAAGGAACAGTGCGAACCCCCAACTTTTAACTTTGGGTTCGTTCATCTCTAGTTGTAGATTCACTGCTCTCCTCAAGGAGGCTTTTGTATTGTTTACCTGTTCGATTCTGTCACTGTCTTTCCTCTGCTCATTGCGATGTCTGCGTTTAGTGGGTGCTTTCTTCTCTATGACATGAGAGATAATGTGCATGTCTCCATATACTGCGCTGAATTGGGGTCTATGCTGCAATGTGATGAATTCACCTAATTTGCGCAATTTTATTTGTGGCCACCAGTTGTCAACATAGAGTCATACACTATAAAATGGGCTGTGCAACAGGAAGTTAGTGAGTGTGTGGCTGAGGCCACTTGGAGTGCATGCAGAGGCTCTGTACCAGACAATACACCTCAAGAAGCCGGTCTGAAAAGTCGCAGAAGAGAACGCAGCTCGGAGCAATGGAGCGAGAGTGACCAGAAATGGCTGAGATCAAGGCCATGTTGAGGATAGTTTTTGGGACTGTGTTGGGGTGTGGCTGGGCAGAAACACATGGAGCCGCAGTCCTCTGGGCCAAGGTCAAGGGACAGATGCTCTCCACTCTGGGTCATGTTGATTGGTTTCTAATAACAGTTTATGATGAGTTGTCTTCATTAGGGTACATCGTAAAACAAAGATTTTATAAAAGTGAGTCTACATGGGAATGGACCCAGTAGACCCAAAACCTGTGAAACTGTGCAGGAAGAAGAGCCTGGATTATGTCACCTACATCAACAGGAGAGAAGGGCATCTGTGAGGAGAGAAGGGCGTCTGTGAGGAGAGATGGGTGTCTCTGAGGAGAGAAAGACGTCTGTGAGGAGAGAAGGGCGTCTGTGAGGAGAGAAGGGCGTCTGTGAGGAGAGAAGGGCGTCTTTGAGGAGAGAAGGGCGTCTTTGAGGAGAGAAGGGTGTTTGTGAGGAGAGAAGAACGTCTGTGAGGAGAGAAGGGTGTCTGTGAGGAGAGAAGAACATCTGTGAGGAAAGGGCGTCTGTGAGGAGAGAAGGGCATCTGTGAAGAGAGAAGGGCATCTGTGAGGAGAGAAGGGCATCTGTGAGGAGAGAAGGGCAATCTGTGAGGAGAGAAGGGCGTCTGTGAGGAGAGAACGGTGTCTGTGAGGAGAGAAGGGCATCTCTGAAGAGAGAAGGGCATCTGTGAGGAGAGAATGGCGTCTGTGAGGAGAGAAGGGCGTCTGTGAGGAGAGAAGGGTGTCTATGAGGAGAGAAGGGCGTCTGTGAGGAGAGAAGGGCGTCTGTGAGGAGAGAAGGGCGTCTGTGAGGAGAGAAGGGCATCTGTGAGGGGAGAGGGCGTCTGTGATGAGAGAAGGGTGTCTGTGAGGAGAGAAGGGCATCTGTGAGGAGAGAAGGGCATCTGTGAGGAGAGAAAGGCGTCTGTGAGGAGAAAAGGGTGTCTGTGAGGAGAGAAGGGCGTCTGTGAGGGGAGAAGGGCATCTGTGATGAGAGATGGGTGTCTATGAGGAGAGAAGGGCATCTGTGATGAGAGAAGGGTGTCTATGAGGAGAGAAGGGCATCTGTGAGGAGAGAAAGGTATCTGTGAGGAGAGAAGGGTGTCTGTGAGGAAAGAGCGTCTGTGAGTTTAGAAGGGCGTCTGTGAGTTTAGAAGGGCGTCTGTGACGAGAGAAGGGCGTCTGTGATGAGAGAAGGGCGTCTGTGAGGAGAATAGGGCATCTGTGAGGAAAGAAGGGAATCTGTGAGGACAGAAGGGCGTCTATGAGGAGAGAAGGGCGTCTATGAGGAGAGAAGGGTGTCTGTGATGAGAGAAGGGCGTCCGTGAGGAGAGAAGGGCGTCTGTGAGTTTAGAAGGGCGTCTGTGACGAGAGAAGGGCGTCTGTGATGAGAGAAGGGCGTCTGTGAGGAGAATAGGGCATCTGTGAGGAAAGAAGGGCATCTGTGAGGACAGAAGGGCGTCTATGAGGAGAGAAGGGTGTCTGTGATGAGAGAAGGGCGTCCGTGAGGAGAGAAGGGCGTTTGGGAGGGACAGATACTTTTGACATCACTAGGTTACATTATCTTTGAGTTGTTCTGCCATGTGAGCATGGAGTAAGGCTAGAGAAGACGTAAGGATGTCCATGTGATGTATATGTAAGGTGGGTGCACTGTATAAATTGTAATTATATGTAATGACATTCACATCCGATAAATCGCACCTCCTCTTTCTCATTATCCTCTGTAGCTGCACTCCTACCCCATCTCCAGAAGACACAGTGGAGCGGGGTGCTTCCCTGGCACGACTCCCGGGCCCGGGTGACCCTACAGATGGCGTCAGGAATTTTATGTATTTACACAAACAACATTCCCAGTGGAGGCGACAGAAAGCAACGACTCTCGTAATGTGCACACAGCACGTTGACGCTGCATTTTTTTCTGTTTTTTATTTTTCCTTGTCTCCATACATCATGAAAGGTCAGTAGTAGGAAATGGGGCGAGTGAGGACGATTGCATGAAAACACACACAAAGCATTTTACATGAGTGCTCAAAACGTGTGTCTGTTTTTTCACATCTGTGTGGCATCAGTGTGCTCGTTTTGAACATCCGCACGGCATCTGATATTCAGATCAACAATTTAATAAATAATAAAAGGTAAAATACAGTTCCTAATTGCAATGGATACATAAAAAAACGCATGACATGCGGATGGTGACCCATGTGATCTGTGTTCTGTGCACTCCCTGACTTATGGGTGAAATATGGATATAAGTCGTGCATGCTGTGACTTTATGGTCCAAGTGTATCGATATTCATGTGATCCGCCACGTTGACCTACATCAGTCCGTGCACTGCCCGTATATGATCCATTTTTCATACAGACAGCACAAGGTTTTATTGTATGCTCATCTGAACAAGCCCTAAATCACATGGAAAAAAATCTAACACATGACAAATATGGATACACTGCAGATACGCTTTCCATGGGAGAGTTCTGATCTGGAGCTGGGAGAATCTGCCCTGACTTATTTCTGCTGTACTTGACTCCAACAGCACAGGAAACGTCGTATTAAAAGTCACATGACAGCCCACGGATTTCCAGGAGATGATTAAAGGAATCTCAGTCCATAATAAACAAGATTTCTTCTAATGGAACCAATAATAAATGTAGGAACCTGAATGATAAGATTCATTTCTTGAGGACCAGGCACGATTTACCACTGGACATTGCATTTGAAGTGCAGTAAATGTGAGGTCGGAGGGAAAGAGGAAGAGAAGAAAGAAGTAAAATCCAGAGAGATCCTTCATGAAAACCTACAACAGATCAAACTGCACAGCAGACCGAGACCAAGAGAATAATCGACCACAGACCAAGGCCAAGAAGATAATGAACCACAGACCGAGGCCAAGAGGATAATGGACCACAGACCAAGGCCAAGAAGATAATGTACCACAAACTGAGACCAAGAGAATAATTGACAACAGACCGAGGCCAAGAGGATAATAGACAACAGACTGAGGCCAAGAGGATAATGGACAACAGACTGGGGCCCAGAAAATAATGGACTACAGACCGTGGCCAAGAGGATAATGGACAACAGACCAAGGCCAAGAGAATAATAGACCACAGACTGAGGTCAAGTGGATAATGGACAACAGACCAAGGCCAACAGGATAATAGAACATAGACCGAGGCCAAGAGGATAATGTACCACAAACCAAGACCAAGAGAATAATAGACAACAGACCAACGCCAAGAGATAATAGACCACAGACCAAGGCCAAGAGAATAATAGAACACACACCGGGGTCAAGAGGAAAATTGACCACAGACTGAGGCCAAGAGGATAATAGACCACAGATCAAAGTCAATAGGTTAATGGACCACAGACTGAGGCCAAGAGGATAATGTACCACAAACCGAGGCCAAGAGAATAATAGACAAAAGACCAAGGCGAAGAGGATAATGTACCACAGACCAAGGCCAAGAGAATAATAGACCACACACCGAGGTCAAGAGGATAATGGACCACAGACTTGGGCCAAGAGGATAATAGACCACAGATCAAGACCAAGAGGGTAATGGACCACAGACCGAGGCCAAGAGAATAATGTACTACAGACCGGGGCAAAGAGGATGACAGAGCACAGACCAATGCCAAGAGGATAATAGACCACAGACCGAGGTCAAGAGGATAATGGACCACAAACAGAGGCCAAAAGGATAATGGACCACAGACCGAGGTCGAGAGGATAATGGATCACAGACCGAGGTCAAGAAGATAATGGACCACAGACCAAGGCCAAGAGGATAATGGACCACAGACCGAGGTGAAGAAGATAATGGACCGCAGACCAAGGCCAAGAGAATAATGGACCACAGACCGGGGCCAAGAGGCGACTAGACCATAGACAGAGGCCAAAAGGATAATGAACCACAGGCCAAGGCCAAGAGGATAATGGACCACAGACAAAGGCCAATAGGATAACAGACCACAGAAAAAGGCCAAGAGGATAATAGATCAAAAATCTGGGCCAAGAAGAAACTAGACTACAGACAGAGGCCAAAATGATAATGGACCACAGACCAAAGTCAAGTGGATAATGAACCACAGACAAAGGCCTAAAGATAACAGACTACAGACAAAGGCGAAGAGGATAATAGACAACAGACCATGGTATGAACCATGTTCATCCTCCATGATCCTCCTGATATGATCCATGATCCCTTGCCATGTGACTGCTGGTAAGATCCATCTTCCTTCTCCTCCTGGTAGGATCCATGTTCTCTCTCCATACTCCTCCTGATATTATCTATCCTCCTCCTCCATGCTCCTGCTGGTATGATCCATGCTCCTTCTCTAAGTTCCTGCTAGTATGATCCATGCTCCTCCTCCACGCGCCTTCTGGTATGATCTATGATCCTCCTCTATGCTCCTCCTGATAAGATCCATGTTACTCCTTCTTCTTGTATGATCCACGTTCTCTCTCCATGCTTCTCCTTGTATTATCCATCCTCCTCCTCCATGCTCCTGCTGGTATGATCCATGATCCTCGTGGTATGATCCTTGCTTTTCCTCCATGCTCCTCCTGGTAAGATCCATGTTACTCCTACTCCTTTTATGACCCATGTTCTCTCTCTGTGCTTCTCCTTGTATTACACATACTCCTCCATGATCTTTTTGGTGTGATCCATGCTTGCATGCTACTCCTGGTATGATACATGCTACCCCTCTTGCTTCTCCTTGTATGATTCATGCTCCTCTTTGTTTCTGTTGGTATTATCCATGCTCCTCCTGGTATGATCCATGCTTCTCATTCATGCTCCTCCTCTATGCTCCGCTTGGTATAATCCATGTTCCTTCTCCTCCTGGTATGATTCATGCTTCTCCTCTATGCTCCTCCTGGTATGATCTATGCTCCTCCTCCATACTCCTTCTTGTATGATCCATGCTCCTCTTTGTTTCTGTTGATATTATCCATGCTCCTCCTGGTAAGATCCATGCTTCTCATCCATGCTCTTCCTCAATGCTCCTCCTGGTATGATAAATGTTCCTTCTCCTCCTGGTATGAACCAAGCTCCTTCTCCATGCTCCTCCTGTTATGATCCATGCTCCTCCTCCATGCTCCTACTTGTATGATCCATGCTCCTCCTTGTATGATCCATGCTCCTCTTTGTTTCTGTTGGTATTATCCATGCTACTGCTGGTAAGATCCATACTTCTCATCCATGCTCCTCCTCCCTGCTCCTCCTTGTTTGATCCATGTTCCTCCTCCATGCTCCTTCTTGTATGATCCATGCTCCACTTTGTTTCTGTTGGTATTATCCATGCTCCTCCTGGTAAGATCCATGCTCCTCCTGGCATGCTCCATATTCCTCCAGCGGTTTCCTCCTCTATCATCCTTTCCTCTTTATGCATCTTTTCCTTACCATTTTTGCTTTGTGACTAATTTACTAAAATTGCCAGGCAGCGATGTTCAGAGCTCAAAGCCGCGGCATCAGGCGACCTCCATGATTTCACAGAATTAGCGCGTCTCACTGAGCTTAAACTTCAATCCTTGAAGGAAAAGGCTGACTTTAATTACACAAATGATTACGTGGAGGTCTGTGACCTGATTTGTGGGCTTCCCTTTTACAGACCCTCTCCGGCAGAACATCAAATGGATTTCTTAGCTTTATGAGTGATCTTTACAGGAGTTCATTGTCAGAGGGCAAGTAACTAGCGGAGATCAGCGTGAAAAGGAAGAGCAAAATCATTTATTACAGCGACTCATCAAATGTTCCTGATATTCATCAAACCTAACAAGGTCGTGTATCACACCACCAACATGTATCATAAAATGCACGCCACTACAGCGTAAACGGGATGGGCTGTTGTCAGAAAATGGCACATTCTGCTACTTTCCAATAGACTTTTGATGGAAAGGTTACTTCTTAGACATAATTATATAAGTTGTTTGCCAATTTTAATGCATTTTGTGTCCAGTCTATCATTTTTTGTTTCTAGCTCATCAAAGAAGGCAGCTCCGGTAGTTTCCATATTCAAGTCACATTTACAAACTTACTCTCAGTCACAGGTATGACGTGTCGATAAAGGGGAGGAGAGAGGGTTCAGCAGCACAGCATGGTGTTTCTGGCTGACTCTCCGGCATCTGAACGCCTCCCAAAATGTGCGTTTCAATTTTATGCTTTGCCCACTAACCTAGAAACTCCTCCATTGCTGACCTCACTGGTGGGCTGTGTTCAAGGGGGGTACACCTCTTTTGGGAAAATATCAAAACACTTCTATTTTCATATCTTTGGCTGGAAAGCTCACAGGGTGACGATAGGGGCATTATATTTTCCCTGTGAATTTACCTTTTTTTGAGACCAAACATGGCATGTCTGCTAGTTACTGGGGGGCAGAAACTATTTCCCAGGTTTCTGATGGCCCTAGAAAGGCCGCAAAATGTTGCCATACATAGCTCCAATTACCCTGATCCTGAAAATCTACTTTTCCTGTCTCTTGGATTATTGTGTGTTATTAAATTCGACCTTTAATATCAAGCCTGATAGAGAAAGGAATTTTTTGAGGGAAAAAATCCACACTTAACTCTGCCAGAGTAATAAATGTGACCATTTGCTGAAGGGAGGGGGTAGTAGATAGAATTTCACAGAAGCAGACTACTTGCAGTAGTGTGAGGGGAATTGCAGCAGGAACTCGATTTTACACAAACTAATGGGGGGAGTAGAGGCAGGAAGCGCTGTATGTGTACCTAGGACAATAGGAAATAATTCATATTTTCCTGACATGGAGTGTGGTAAAAAATGGAGTAACAATTTCAGGCAGATCTGTAATGTTTGAAGATTCACCAAACCTATCAATCATCATGGAATACTTGAAAACTTACATCTGTGAACAAGTGCTGAAAAGTATTCCTTTCCATCAGGGTCTACCCCACCTGCCACCATCCTCTGCAGAGCCGACTGCTCCATACCTGGTAGTCAGGTGGTTGCACTTGTTGTTAGCTCCAGAAGCTTTTTTCTCTTTTTTTCTTCTTACAGCTTGTAGATATTTGCTGTCCTGCAGTCACAGGACCCTTTTATGGATTGGCTGCCCTGGTTTCCTTGGAATAGAGTGGCAATTAAGTACCAGGAGGTCTCTACTATGCATCTTATTTATGACATGGATTGTGCCACAATGGATATTTATTACCTATTTGTCCGATTGGGACCCTCATAAATACTAAAGCAGGGTTCCGGTGAGGAAGCATTTGCATGGGGCATTGGTCGGGCGGAGTAAAGTTCTCGGCTATTTCTGTCAGTTCCATAGTGATTGAATAGAGCTTCAATATGCATGCGTCTTCCTCATTGGAGCTCCAGTCTTATAATATAGAATGACATTCAAATGGGTGATACATTCCTCCCTGTTTCCCGTAGCCCCATATGGTATACCTCCCACATCCTATCATGAGTTGTCATAGAACATTGTTCTACTGCTTCATCATCCTGCCAAACGCGCGTCGGGGACCTCTGCATTTGCATGTAAATAGAGGGCTTTTTCCAGCCTCATGGGTGAGATGTACTTTCTGTGACTTTTTGTGACTTTCTGATTACTTGGGACCAGGATATTGGCTATGTATTGACCCAATGATTGATTGAGAGATACAGTATATGTTACATTTACAGCTATCTAACCCAAGGTGCCCTCTTGCATGTCTGTTCTAATAAAAAAACACTTTTTGGTGCTAATTATCACTTGTCTGCTTGTACATTTTTTACTTGTTTGTGGTGTTTTATTATTATGTGTTCTTTGCATAAATAAACTTCTACTTTTTTACGCTTAAACTACTGCAATCCTCCTTTTTTCGATCTAATTTTTGAGAAGTGGCTTTGAATTGTTGTAGTGCTTAATGAGTCTATTATGACCTTATATCTAAAATGATCCTGGGACTTGTCTCATCATCCTGCCATAAGCCTACAGTTGTCCTCCTGACATGTCAGTCTCCTGTGGACAGTATGATATTGGTTCATGTCATTAATCCATCTGTCTTATGAAGGACTGGGGGCTGAGGGGGTTCAGTCATAAAATGACCCAACGGGCCCCGCTCTGGACGCAGATTAATTGCTCATTATCTTCCTCATCTTTGGTTCTAATTATTTATTGGACTGGAGAAGTCTAAGAGAATCTAGAATGACTTCAGGGATCCCAGGGCTGGAAAATCTCCTGAGTGTATCCAAAGCTTCTTGAAAAGCTATTTGTGATAATGGAGGACCTCAGTCGAAACACTTAAAAAGGAGTGAGGAGAAGTGGAAGAAATGAGAAGAAATGTGGAAGAGGACTGGAGAGACATAAAGGGACTTGGAAGAGGAGTGTAAAGATGTGAACGAGTGGAGATACATGGAATACGTGGAAAATTGTGGAAGACACATGGAGAAATGAGAAGAGGAAAGGAGAGACGAGCAAGAGGAGTGCAGAGAAATGAAAGAGCATGGAGAAATGGAATAAGCATGGAGAGACTTCAGAGAGGAATCGAAAGACAAGAAAGGGATATTGAGATATGATGAAGAGGAGTGAAGATGATGCGGAAGATGCATGGGGAGATCTGGAAGAGGAGTGGAGAGACATTGAAGAGGATTGTGTAGATATGGAAGAGAAGTAGAGAAACATGGAAAAGGAGTGGGTAGACTTTGAAAGGAGTGGTGAGATATGGAAAAAATAGGAGAAATATGGAAGAGGAATGGAGAAACGAGCAAGAGGAGTGCAGGGAAATGGAAGAGCACGTAAGACATGGAATAAACAAGGCGAGACGGGTGTGACATGCAGAAATGTGTAAGAGACATGGAAGAGGAGTAGAGATGATGTGTAAGACACATGAGGCTATGTGGAAGAAGAGCGGAGAGACGTGGAAAGGGGGTGAAGAAACAAGGAAGAGGAGTGGAGAGATATGGAAGAGGAGTGGAGAGACATGGAAGAGGAGAGGAGATACATGTAAGAGGACTGGAGAGATATGGAAGAGGAGTGGAGAAACATGGAAGAGGAGTGGAGAGATATAGAAGAGGAGTGGAGAGATATGGAAGAGGAGTGGAGAGATATAGAAGAGGAGTGGAGAGATATAGAAGAGGAGTGGAGAGATATGGAAGAGGAGTGGAGAGATATGGAAGAGGAGTGGAGAGATATGGAAGAGGAGTGGAGAGATATGAAAGAGGAGTGGAGAGATATAGAAGAGGAGTGGAGAGATATGGAAGAGGAGTGGAGAGATATAGAAGAGGAGTGGAGAGATATAGAAGAGGAGTGGAGAGATATGGAAGAGGAGTGGAGAGATATAGAAGAGGAGTGGAGAGATATAGAAGAGGAGTGGAGAGATATGGAAGAGGAGTGGAGAAACATGGAAGAGGAGTGGAGAGATATTGAAGAGACATAGAGATGTGGAAGAGCGGAAATACATCGAATATGTGGAAGAACGTGGAATGAACAAGGCAAAATATGGAATAGGATTAGATAGATGAGCAAGAGGAATGAAAAGATATGGAAGAGCATGTATGACATGGAATAAACATGGAGAGTCTTGGAAGAGACGTGCAGAAATGTGTAAGAGACATGAAAGAGGAGTAGAGATTAGGTGCAATACACATGGGGAAATGTGGATGAGGAAAGAGGACTGGAGCTGTGATGTTGTTACTATATCTGTGAATTGTTTGCTGTTATCCTTGTTTCAGTTTCTGCCTAGTAACGATGATGTAATGGGGAGGAGGAGACAAGGCAGGAGCAGGGAGTCCTGGGTAAGGGGAGCGAGAGAGAGGAACGGAAAATAAAGTATGGCTGTTTAAACCTACCATCCAGCATCTCTGTGTGGCCTTCTGGAGTTCCCTTCATCTGCACAACAACACTACAACTGGCGACGAGGAAGCACTCATCATCAGCTAAAGGTATTTCAGCTCTACAACAATGGCCTGTTTACCTGCCTTCCCTGCTTTTGATGTGCATCAGTCCCCAGCTAACCTAGCAGCATGTTGGGAGAAATGGCTGAAGCGTTTTGATATATTCCTACAAGCCATGAACATATCAGATGATACCAGGAAGGAAGAAATGCTTTTACATTATGCAGGGGAACAAGTCTATGATATCTTCACTACTCTGCCTAATACAGGAGAAGACAAAGACTATGAACTCAGTAAGGCAGCATTAAGCAAGTATTTCTCCCCACACAGAAATGCAGCATTTGAAATCTTCAAGTTTAGACAATTAAAGCAGTCAGCAACAGAAAGCATTGATGAATATCATGTCCGACTACGGCACCTTGCAGCTTACTGTGAATTTGCAGATGTCGACAAAGAGATCCAAATGCAGATTTTACAAGGCTGCATCTCCTCTAAGTTACGGAGACAAGCACTCAGAGATCCCACCATGACTTTAGCAAAACTGCTTGAAACAGCACGTGTAAATGATACCGCCGAAAAACAAGCTAAACTCATAGCGAACATTGAGTGCGAGGCGGAAGCACCATCTTGTATAGCAAAGCTGACACAGAGACCGCTTGTGCCTCGTATGCAGGGGGCAACTTGCTACAACTGCGGAGGGTCGTATCCTCACCAGAATGTCTGCCAGCAAAAAGGGGGGACCTGCCATAATTGTGGAAAACAAAACCATTTTGCAAAAGTGTGTAGATCCAAACCACAATCCCCTCATTCCACAGTACAACCCAGGTCACAGAAAATCCAAACGCTGCAGCTTACTGACGAGCCTCACAGTACTTATCTATTCTCAGTGACTGCAGAGGGATCTCAAACACTGCACGCACTTACCAGTCCAAGGCGACTTATCCTGATAAATGGTAGTCCGGTGGAAGCCCTAGTAGACACGGGGGCATCAGTAAACGTCATCAGCCGTGCAGTCTATAGCCGACTCCCGAACAGACCTGCTCTACAAAGCACTAGCCTAAAGATTTTTCCTTATGGTTCAGCATCTGCACTACCCCTGTGTGGCAAATTTCAGTCAGAACTTGCAGCTGACGGGAAGTCCATCACCGACACTGTATATGTAGTAGAGTGCTCCGCAGACACGCTTCTCAGCTGCAGGAGTGCTATATCTCTGGGTCTGGTCAACCTGGTCAATAGCGTCACAGGTCCTTCGGCCCAATACATCATGCAGAGATACCCCAATCTCTTTAAAGGTCTCGGTAAGCTAAAAGACGTTCAGATAAAATTGCATATTGACCAGTCAATACAGCCGTCTGTTCAACCTCACAGGCGCATCCCATTTCATGTCCGCAAACTTGTGGAGCAAGAACTGCAGGATCTGGAAGCCTCTGATGTGGTTGAACGAGTTGAAGGCCCGACTCCTTGGGTATCGCCCATTGTTGTTGCACCAAAACCAAAGCAGCCTGGTAAAATCCGGTTATGTGTGGATATGCGGCATGCCAATTTGGCTATTCAAAGAGAAAGGCACATCACGCCCACTATTGATGACATTATCACAGACCTGAATGGTGCAAAAGTATTTTCTAAAATTGATTTAAAATCAGGTTATCATCAACTTGAGTTGCATCCAGATTCCAGGTACATTACAACTTTTAGTACCCATGTGGGCTTACGACGATTCAAGAGGTTGAACTTTGGTATCTCATCTGTGGCAGAAATATTTCAGAACGTTATCAGTCAGGTTCTATCTGGAATAGCAGGAGTTCTAAAGTCAGTGATGACATTCTTATATATGGTACAACCCAAGAGGAGCATGACAGTCACTTAGAGCAAGTGTTTCAGAGACTGCAAGCCTGCAATCTAACTGTCAATCCGTCAAAATGTGAGTTTAACCAAAAGTCATTAAGCTTCTTTGATATATCTTTTCGGAGCAAGGAGTTTCAGCAGATCCTCACAAAGTTTCTGCCATAAAGTCAGCTAGCCAACCTCAAAATGTGTCAGAGGTTCGCAGTTTTCTAGGACTAGTCACGTACTGTGGGCGATTTATGCCTGATCTGGCCACGATCTCCGAACCCCTGCGACTACTCACGAAAAAAGACACTCCTTGGACATGGACTACTGAACACCAAGCAGCATTCGACTCCATGAAGTCCGGTCTGACTGGCGACACCGTCATGGCCTATTTTGACCCTCTAAAGTCCACAGAGCTGATCGTGGACGCTAGTCTGGTGGGTCTGGGTGCAATTCTCACACAAGTGTCCAAAGAAGGCAACGTTTCTACCATTTCCTATGCAAGCAAAGCCTTAACAGAGACAGAACAACGCTATTCACAAACTGAAAGGGAAGCTCTTGCGGTTGTGTGGGGATGCCTTCATTTTCATCTGTAACTTATGGGACATAAATTCACAGTGATAAGTGACCACAAACGCTCATTCCGCTTTTCAACAAACATTCTTCAAAGCCTCCCCCACGACTTGAACGCTGGTTGCTCCGCCTACAGAACTACCAGTTTCGGTTGAGATACGAGGCAGGAGCTGGTAATCCGGCTGACTACTTTTCGAGACACCCAACACCACAAACTACCAAGGACGACATCCCAGCAACTATCCTTGCAGAGGAACATATCAATTTTATTGTTGCACATTCTGTGCCAAAAGCTATGACTATGGAGGAAATACAACAAACGGTGGATTCCGATCACCAACTTCAGTTAGTTATAGAGACTGTTCGATCTAAAAATTGGAGCAATTTTCTTGCTGAAGCCCGCCTCCAAACACCGGATCAAACAACCTACTTGACAGCCTTCTTTAATGCACGACATGATCTCTCCGTGTCTGATTCAAATCTACTGTTGCGTAACAATCGGCTGTTGATACCCCAGAAAACTTCAAAGCAGAGTACTGGATCTGGCCCACGAGGCTCATCAAGGGGTGGTGAAAACAAAGCAATTACTGAGAGAGAAAGTCTGGTTTCCAGGACTAGACAAAAAAGTAGAGGCACTCATTGAAAATTGCATACCTTGCCAAGCAACTACAATTGACCATAGACGCGCACCCTTACAAATGACACCCCTGCCAGAGGGCCCGTGGTCTGCTGTTAGTGTTGATTTCTGTGTTTTACCGGATCACTCCTATCTGCTGGTTGTCATGGATGACTATTCGAGGTTCCCAGTCATTGAACATGTTTCGACAACCTCTGCCAGGGCTGTTATACCAAAATTAGACAAGATCTTCTCGGCATATGGCATACCGGAAACAGTGAAGTCCGACAATGGACCACCTTTTAATAGCACAGACTTTCGATCATTCGCAACCTATCTTGGTTTCACTCACAGGAAAATAACTCCTTACTGGCCTCAGGCCAATGGTGAAGTGGAACGGTTCATGCAATCAATCAACAAAACTTTGAGGATCGCTACCATGGAGCACAAGGACTTACAGCAAGAGTTACACAGATTTCTTAGACAGTACAGAGCTACACCCCATTCTACTACTGGGATACCACCTGCCACTGCGCTGTTCAACAGGCCTATGCGTGTCAAACTCCCGGGCGTTCAGCAGAGCCCTGTTCAAACACCAATTGCTACTAAGGATGCCATATCCAAACAGAAGATGAAGAGGTATGCAGATAAGAGCAGTCATCGTTGCAAGCCATCGGAAGTATTGGTGGGAGATTGGGTCCTGGTAAAAAGGCTAAGACCTAGAGACAAGTTTGCATCACAATACTATCCTGAACCCTTTCAGGTCACACAAGTCAAAGGCACCATGGTTACTGCTCAAGATCACGGTCGCCAGGTCACAAGGAACGTGTCCCATTTTAAAAAACTTTGCGACTATGTCCCAGAAACAGACGAGGCAGATAGCGATGACGTCCTGCCGGATCCCCAGAGCTCAGCAGTTCCAAGGGAGGATACCTCAGGGGACTCAGAAAGTTCATCTGGGACTGTGATGTCTCACCGCTATCCAGCGAGGGCAAGTCGTAGACCGCCAGCCCACCTCTTGGACTATGTTCTGCAGTAAAAAGAAAAAAAAAAAAACCCTTTGTACTAATGTGAACTTTTGGACCGTTATCCAGTTCTAATGTTGTTTTGTTTTGTGAGAAGAGGAGAGATGTGATGTTGTTACTATATCTGTGATTGGTTTGCTGTTATCCTTGTTTCAGTTTCTGCCTAGTAACGATGATGTAATGGGGAGGAGGGACAAGGCAGGAGCAGGAAGTCCTGGGTAAGGGGAGCAGGGGAGAGGAACGGAAAAATAAAGTATGGCTGTTTAAACCTACCATCCAGCATCTCTGTGTGGCCTTCTGGAGTTCCCTTCATCTGCACAACAACACTACAGGAGCAATGTGGAAAAGAAGTGGGGAGACATGGAAGAAGCAAGGAGAAATATGGTAGAAGACTAGAGAGATGAGCAAGAGTGACAGAATACAGAGACGAGCAAAACAGAAGACATGGTAAGTCATGGAACAAACATGGAGAGACAAGGAAGAGAAGTAGAGATGATGTGGAAGGCATATGGGCAGAAGTGGTAGAGACTTGGAGAGATGTGGAAAGGAGTGGACAGACATGGAGGAGACGAGGAAGCAGAGTGGAAAGACAGTGAAGCGGAGTGGCCTTGCCCTGAAAAAAGGGGCCTGAATATGGGGCTAAAAATTGCTCCATGATCAATCTACTCGTTCTGTAGAAGGGCAAAGATGAGGGTATGGTCTCTGATGTTTTGTGGTGGGGGCTTGTGCCTTAGGGCTCGTGCTCCGGATCTTTTAGGAACCTTTCAGAGCTGAGATCAGAGCTGCCACTTTCTTCCCACCGCCGGCTGAATTAACTGAATGTGACAGTATTTATTTCAGAGTTTGGTGCCACATTGTATCTCTGAGCAGCCCCACCAGCCCCTCAGTACTAGTAATTAGCGGGGGAACTACATTGTCCTTTTGTCGGGGTCGGCCACCCCGACTCTCCTGACGGACATTAGCGTCACTCCGGATTTTCCTAGACAGATACAATGCAGAGATGGAGGAATAGAACGACTTCGATGTTTTTGTAGATTTATTCTTCCTCTGATGCCGTTGGTTCTGGATGTTTATTAATCCAGTGAAGGTTTTATTTCATCTTTAGTCTTATAATCGAGCGTTACAAACATCCCATAAACCCGAGCTGTAATTCCAGTCTTTTATCCTGCGCAAATGTGAGGAATTAGATAATGAAATGGAAATGACTGACTCAGCGCCAAAGTTCACATCAATAAGACGACTTGTAACGTTTCATTATATAAAATGCACAAAGCACAGAATAAAGCGGTGATGATGGGGGTTATCCTCTTACCATAACGTCTGATGGCCGTGCTATCGCGGTATTATTTATGGAGTGGTAATAGTGCTACATAGAGATACATATGCCTCCGACCTCATGTAGAGACGAACAGAAGATTCTTATAGAAGAAGAAAGTCTGAGCAAAAATCCAGAAACCAGCAATGGTTGGAGGCATCAATACACAAAGTGGCAGCGTTGCTCAGCTCCTCTGAAACAGCAATCCAAAAGGCGATAATGAAGACGTGAAGTGGCACTCAGCAAAGTGCTTAGTATTTCTTTATTTCTCTTCACACGGCAAACAATATCCTGCAGGACGGGAAGTTCGCACTCAGGTGAAGGCTGTGACGATACTTTTTCTGGCCTTTAACTGAGCTCAGAAGTAGAGTCACCTGACATAAATGGCCATTGCACCTCCCGTCCTGTGCTTCTTCACAGACCCCTGAAGGAGCGTCACCTGATGCGAAACTAAGTTTTGTTGTGCATCTCCTGTCCTGCATTTTTTCTGGCTCTGACAGAGGTGAGAGAAAACATTATCTGATGCAAAATGCCATTGCTTTAGTGCCCACCTCCTGGACTACCTGTGACACAGTTCAGATGGAAAATCATTTGACAGGAATCACTCGCAGCCTTGCTGTGCATCACCCACTCTGTGCTTCTTCTGGACTCTGTCAGTGCCCAGAAGAAGCATCACCTGATGTGAAACTAATAATCTCCTGTACTGCACTTATTCTGGGCTTTTGCAGTACCTTAAAGAAGCGTCGCCTGATCTGAAAAGGCCAAAATGTTGGCCCACACCTCTCATCCTGTGTTTCTTCCAGTCCTGTCTGCATGAAACATTGCGGTGCTGGACTCCATCTACAGCACTTCTATCACATGAAGCAAACCCCCATCACATTGGTGCAAATATTATGTCCTGACCATCTTCTGGCCTCTTATAGACCCCTGAGGAAGCGTCACCTGATCTGAAACGGGCGAAGTCTTGGCTCACACCTCTCATCCTGTGTTTCTTCCTGTCCTGTCTGCATGAAATGTTGCTGTGCTGGACTCCTTCTACAGCACTTCTATCACATGAAGCAAACCCCCTCACATTGGTGCAAATATTATGTCCTGACCATCTTCTGGCCTCTGATAGACCCCTGAAGAAGCGTCACCTGATCTGAAATGGCCGAAGTCTTGGCTCACACCTCTCATCTTGCCTTTCATCCTGTGTTTCTTCCAGTCCTGTCTGCATGAAACGCTGCTGTGCTGGACTCCATCTACAGCACTTCTATCACATGAAGCAAACCCCTTGTTACATTGCTGCAAATCTTATGTCCTGACCATCTTCTGGCCTCTTACAGACCCCTGAAGAAGTGTCACCTGATCTGAAACAGGCGAAGTCTTGACTCGCACCTCTCATCCTGCCTTTCATCCTGTGTTTCTTCCAGTCCTATCTGCATGAAATGTTACTGTGCTAGACTTCATTTACAGTGCTTCTATGACATTGTAAGAAGAGAGACCAGGTTGGGGGTGCCTTTCTTGTGATGGGTCCGGAACTGTCGGGGCTGTCTCCTCTGCTGTCCAGGAAAAACTTTAAGCAACCGGACTGATCTGTACGCTTGCTGCCAGGGGGCATGGCTAAGCATGACTAGGGGCAACGCAGCGCACAGACATATACAGAATTAGCGGGAAGGCGCAGCGCGCGGCTGAGGGGAAGCAGGAGTCCAGCTACTGGGACCGTTAGTGACAGAGATTCGTGCCCGGACGTGACTGAAACTTACCTCAGCGACTGTGATGAGAAACCGGCCAAGTGCAGGTTGATTCCAGCTCAACGAAGTGCCACCAGCTCGGCTACAGTCAGGGGTGCTCTCGTGATGCCTGGTAGAGACTGTGACTTTTACCGGGGACGGTTTCTTGAATACTCGGTGAATAATTGTAGAGCCTCGCTTAACTCTGTCAGCACAGTGGCCCGTACCCTGCCAGGTCCCAAGAGTCTCCGTATTGAGGACTCCTCAGGACGCTTCAAAGACTCAATGTTGCCGACCAGGCATGTACTGATGCCTCATTCAGGACCACACTGAATCCACGTCGTGCCGACGGCTGTTGGCGCCATCATCTACTCCGGGAGCTTTTCTGTCAGGAAGACGTCCAATTGATAAGTGACTTCTTTGTGAACGACGTTATTTGTTATTCCTGCGTTGATTTTTTCCCAACCAAACCCCTGTATTCCCTATAGTGCCTGCATTTTACCTCACCTTTTCTCTATCTCCCTGCGTGGAGTAATATCCCTGTTGAGTAAAAACTTGTTAATCCTTGATCTGCCTCCTGTCCATCACTGCATCTGCCAACCTGCTCACAACATGACGCAAACCCCTGTTGCACTGGTGCAAACCTTACATCCTGACCTTGTTCTGGCCTCTTACAGACCCATGAAGAAGCCCACCCTTTGTGAAAAGGCCAAAGCCTTGGAGCTCACCTCCTGTCCTGTTTCTTCCAGTCCTGTCTATTTCAGGTTTTAACTTTTATCATCGTATATGGCTGACTGGACAATGTCAGCTCGAAACATTACTGGTCAGGCAAGATGTTTGTGCATGTCTATGTACACCTGTGTGACGCCAATAGTTTTACACTAAACATTTCTGTGCTGGACTCCATCTCTATTACATCTGTCACCTGAGGCAAAGGAGCCATCGCGTTGGTGCAAACCTCTCGTCATGCACTTCTTCTGGTCTGTGATAAATGGCAGAAAAGGTATCTCCTGACGCCAAATGACTGTTGCCCCGTCTTGTGCTTGTTCTGGCCAGAAGTGTCACCTGAAACGTCCCTAGTATTGGTGCAAACCTCATGTCCTGCACATCTTCTTGTCTGTCAAGAAGGCCAGAAGGTGTGTCATCTGACGCAAAACGGCTGTCTCCACGATTTGGACCTCCCGCCCTGTGCTTCTTCTGGGCAGACGTGTAACCTGACATGAAACATCCTTAGTCTTTGTGAAAACCTCATGTCCTGCACTTCAGGGCATCAGGCATCAATGGATGGGTCTAGAGGATAGACCAAGGGTATCAATGGATTGATCTGGAGCATAGACCAAGGGCATCAGTGATAAGTCTAGGAGATAGACTAACAGCATCCATGGATGGATCTGGAGGACAGACCAAGGGCATACGTGGATGAGTCTAGAGGACAGACTAAGGGCACTAGTAGATAAATCTAGAGCATAGGCCAAGGGCATCAGTGGATGGATCTTGAGGATAGACCAAGGGCATCAGTGGATAACTGTAGAAGATAGATTAAAGGCATCAGTGGATTGATCTAGATGTTAGACCAAGGACATCAGGCATCAATGGATGGGTCTAAGGGATAAACCAATGGTATCAGTGAATTGATCTGGAGGATAGACCAAGTGCTTAAGTGGATGAGTCTAGATGATAGACTGATAGCATCAGTGGATGGACACGGAAGATAGACCAAGGGCATAAGTGGATGAGTCTGGATGATAGACTAAGGGCATCAGTGGATGAGTCTATATGATAGACTAAGAGTATCAGTGGATGAGTCTAGAGGATAGACTAAGAGCATCAGTGGACGAGTCTAGAGCAGGGTTCCCCAAGTCCAGTCCTCAAGGCCCACCAACAGGTCATGTTTTCAGGATTTCCTTAGTATTGCGCAGGTGATAATTGCATCACCTGTGCAATACAAAGGAAATCCTGAAAACATGACCTGTTGGTGGGCGTTGAGGACTGGAGTTGTGGAACCCTGGTCTAGAGGATAAACTAAGGGCATCAGTGGATGAGTCTGCTTGTATAGATAAATATACATTTTGCTAAGGGTCCGAAAAGAGAGACAAAAGATAGGAGAGAGTTTCCTTAAGAAGCACTTTCTCTTGAGGGACCGTAGGACTCTATTTGGAGGTCAGCCCTGGGACAGACATGGTGCCTGTTTTGACCGGTGTCCTATAACGTCTTTCCCGGTGGTTTCTTTGCTTGGCACAGATTATAAGATGTTTTTTTTCTATGGGATTGTTTTTTGATATGTTTCCAGGTTTTCGCTGATGGCCGTCATTGTTTCCAACCTGCAGCACAAAAATCTTCAATGTTCCAACAATTTTGCATCTCTACAAACTCGAAATGATTCTTCCCAATCCCCAGTCTCCGTGCCAACAGCCGGGACGAGCTAATGTGTATAATTATGTGATAACGTGGACACTTTGTTAATAGGGAGAATTAAACATCCCTTCGGGGTGCCTAGATTAACCCCTTCCCGTCCTCCCTTTCATGCTGTGCCAAGAAGCTGTCAAGCTTCCACAGCTGCATCGCTGGGTTACTGTAATTATGCTGAGGGTTGTAGTTCTGCCCCATCGAGCCCCCACAGCAGCACCTAGGGCTGATAAACCTCTGAATATTATGCTACGTTCAATTTCCCAGAGCAGAAATCTTGGGGAAGTTGTGTGATGCCTCATAATGGAAATATTAGAAAATCAAGATAATGAAATATTTGAATATTTTAGTTTAATCTCGAAATTCAGCCGAGCAAGAAAACGGCAAGAGATAATAAGACGAGTGTAGCACGACGCGATGATAGCTTCAGATTCAAAGGCTCCACAAAGCGGCGGCTGGGTAATTCTCCTTGTGTGATTAGTAAATTACTGGGCTCATATGTGTAATGAGATCTGACCCATGAATATTCACAGCATAAAAACTAGAAAGTATGGAAATTCTCAGAGACGGACAAGGCGAAAGGAAAAAGTTTCCACGAGATGAAGCCTGATGCAACTTTACCCCAAAAATGATCACAACTAATGCTGGGACCATAACTCCTAACATCCTCCAGGCTTGGCATGACCTGCAGTCTAGTCTTCCTCATTGGACCCACAGTGGGTGAGACCTGAATCTGAAAAAGTTACCGTGTAAATGTGCTTGTCCCCCTCCTGCACCGTCTGCCTCTGCTGTCCCTGACAATGTGGGCAGCACTGACTGCAGGAAGGGGGTTGTGACATCATCACCTGGGGCACCTCATCACCCCGCATTCGCTATTTTCACCTCCTGTGGAGGGTTTTTGGCCCATTCCTACTGGGTGTCGTGAGCATTGCCCAGTTATGGCTTGTCACTATGCTGATGACTAGTCAATGTGCGGACAGCGGAACAAGGAGGGTACACAGACATTCTCTCCCTATATCTTCTACTAAACTGTAACATCTCACTATCCAGGTTCACCATAAAATGTCTGCTGCATTCCCTATCTCAGCTTTTATACAGGTTCTATTGGTCCCTCTTAGTTGACTGTGCTATACCATGTGATGTGATAGCTGAAAGACATTATGGGGAAGCCCACATGGACGGGCCTTAGTTCATGTCACCTTTTCTGGCTGACACAAGCTTCTGCTTTGTGTTAAATGGTGACAGACTTTTTTTTATTGACAAATTATGTAAATCGGACCGCAAAATGTCTGGTTTTGCCAGACCCAGAGCAAATTTCCTAAAATTCAACACATATTTGATTCTCTCATCTCTAGAGCTTTTTTGGACCAGAAACAACAAAATGAATCGCCTCAATAAGGTTTACCAATGCATAATGGTGTAATTGGCGACACAAAGGGAAGATCTAAACCTTGAGAGGTCACAATGACCATGTGTCATGGGGTTACCGTGACAATGTGGAGCCAGAAGACCACAGCATCTGATTGCTTCTACTCCGGCACTGAGAAGAACTACTTCTCCTTCATTTTAAATGTGTTTATTTCTTCTGGCAGAACAGGGATTACTCGGCCATGTTGGAAATCCCTGTGCTCACAGTTGAGCTCCGTTAGCCACTCCTTTTCCCTTTATAATCTGGGCTCTGTTACTAACCCTTGTCAAAGCTAGCATTTGCTGCATGGCTTATGAAGGGAGAGGAGTTCATATGAGGAGAGTTTGAGGAGTTATCTGTGACTGTTGCTTGGTTTATATGCGTGGTAATTCCTTATCCTTCTCTATTTTTGTTAATTCCCCTACCTTCACACCCCGGTGCATTCCTCTGTTACATGTGAGTGAATATTTTGTATGTCTGGAGTTTTCTGTTAATACTTGTTCGTGTTGCCTTGTTTATAGCATTGGTGTACTACGGTGCACAGTAGTGCCCCCTGTTTCCTTGGTGGGGGAGGAGAACAGATGGAGGGCTAACTGTTATGTTTTGGTAGCTGAGGAGAGCAGGCAAAAACGGCAATACACCAGAGAGGTTGGAATCTATTGGATTGCAGTACCCTGACTAACCACCACAACTAAAGGCAGCCGTGGAGCGTTCCTACGTTGGTCCTAGATGCCTCGTCACAGCCTGAGAGATTAACTACACCTAAAGATAGAAAGATGAAAGCTATCTGCCCCAGAGCAGATCCCAAAAGAACATAGGAAGCCCCCAAACATGTAATGGCGGTTAGACAAGAGGAAATACAGACACAGACAGAAAATAGTATGAGCAAACGCTGGGGCCCAATCTGCCTAGACAGAAAAGGATAGAAAGGATACTCACTGCAACCCTAAAAAATGCCAACGCTACTGATTGCAAAAACACCTGAGATCACACGACCTCTACCACCTAAATCAGTTCTCTGGTGTAACAAAACTAAGCCGCAGCCACTGAAAAAAACTGGAAAAGGCAAATGAACAAATAACAGTGGCTCCAGCGGAACTGAGAGGAGCCCAAGCCCCCCGGGGGGGGGGCCTGGCTAACCTCACAAAAATGCAGAGAAATATGCAAAAGGTAAGCACAAAAACAAAAACAGAAAATATCTTATCCGAAAGCAGAAGAAGAGGCAAGACTCAGCAAGCTTCAAAGTGAACCAGGAACCACAGTTGAGACAAGAACAATTGATCACCGGCAACCATGATGGGAGGGAACCTCCCTTATATCAAGCCAATCCGTGACTCCTGATTGCCAATCCTCATTGAATGGTTCAGTACTGTTTGTAACCACCAGAGGGAGCGTCTGCTCAGAATTCATTTCCAAAACATTCACAACAGTACCCCCCTTGAGGAGGGTTCACCGAACCCTCATTTGTGCAACCAGGTCGGTCAGGATGAGCTCGGTGATACGCATGGATCAGTCTCCTAGCATGGATGTCAGAAGCAAACACCCAAGAATTGTCCTCCTGACCATAACCTCTCCACTTAACCAAATACTGAAGTTTCCGTCTAGAAAAACGAGAATCCAATATTTTCTCAACCACATACTCCAGATTTCCCTCAACCAAAACAGGGTCAGGAGGCGCAGCCATAGGAACCACTGGCTCGACAAACCTCTTCAATAAGGACTTGTGGAACACGTTATGGATCTTAAATGTCCCTGGAAGAAGTAAACGAAAGGAAACAGGATTAAGAATCTCCATGATCTTATAAGGTCCAATGAACCTAGGCTTAAACTTAGGAGATGCAACTCTCATAGGGATATTTCTTGAGGACAACCAGACCAAGTCCCCCACTTTAAACCGAGGACCATCAGTCCTATGCGGTTGGCAAACCGCTGGGCCTTCTCCTGAGAGAGGGACAACCTCCCCACTACCTGGTCCCAAATCTGCTGCATACGCTCCACAACAGAGTCAACACCCGGACAGACAGAAGCCTCCGTCTGTCCCGAAGAAAATCGAGGGTGAAACCCAAAATTGCAGAAAAATGGAGACATCAAAGTGGTAGAGCTAGCCCTATTATTAAGAGCAAACTCAGCCAAAGGCAAAAAAGAGACCCAGTCATCTTGATCAGCAGACACAAAGCATCTCAGATAAGTCTTCAATGTCTGGTTTGTTCTCTCAGTTTGTCCATTGGTCTGAGGATGAAAAGCAGAGGAGAAAGACAATCGAACACCAAGTTTAGAACAAAAAGTCCTCCAAAATCTGGAAACAAACTGGACTCCTCTGTCAGACACAATGTTCTCAGGAATGCCGTGTAACCGAACCACGTGCTGAAGGAACAAAGGCACCAATTCGGAGGAGGAAGGCAACTTAGGTAATGGCACAAGATGTATCATCTTGGAAAACCTATCACAAATCACCTAGATAACGGTTATTCTCTGAGAAACAGGGAGGTCGGAAATAAAATCCATAGAGATATGGGTCCATGGTCTCTTGGGCACAGGCAATGGCATTAACAAACCACTAGAGCGAGAGCAAGGCTTGGAGCGAGAGCAAGTCCCACAGGACTGCACAAATTCCCTGACGTCACGAGACAAAGTAGGCCACCAAACATGTAATGGCGGTTAGACAACAGGAAATACAGACACAGACAGAAAATAGTATGAGCAAACGCTGGGGCCCAATCTGCCTAGACAGAAAAGGATAGAAAGGATACTCACTTCAATCCAAAAAAAAACCTAAAAAATGCCAACGCTACTGATTGCAAAAACACCTGAGATCACACGACCTCTACCACCTAAATCAGTTCTTTGGTGTAACAAAACTAAGCCGCAGCCACTGAAAAAAACTGGAAAAGGCAAATGAACAAATAACAGTGGCTCCAGCGGAACTGAGAGGAGCCCAAGCCCCCCGGGGGGGACCTGGCTGACCTCACAGAAATGCAGAGAAATATGCAAAAGGTAAGCACAAAAACAGAAAATATCTTATCCGAAAGCAGAAGAGGCAAGACTCAGCAAGCTTCCAAGTGAACCAGGAACCACAGTTGAGACAAGAACAATTGATCACCGGCAACCATGATGGGAGGGAACCTCCCTTATATCAAGCCAATCCATGACTCCTGATTGCCAATCCTCATTGAATGGTTCAGTACTGTTTGTAACCACCAGAGGGAGCTTCTGCTCAGAATTCATTTCCAAAACATTCACAACAGCTAACTTAGGAGATAAGGCAAGGGTGGAGGCTCCGGCATCTTCGCCATCTGAAATATCCCGGGAAGCAGGGCGAGCTAGGGCACCCCTAGTGTTAGGGACAGGGAAGGAGCCCCTGGTCCCGGGTCACTCGACAGCTGTGTTGGGACACCATGCAATAACTTTGATGTTGAGATGACTTACGTGTCTTATTGTTGTTGGAAGAACCTGAACCTAGAAGAACGGAACCAGAATCTCACAATACTTGCAGATCTCAGGTTACAACTTGGTGTTCACCATCATAATTTAAGTTTTCAATGGCATGATGAGCACCGGAGAAAACAAGACCTGAACAAGTCATTGTGATCAGGTCCCTGTCTGCACAGAAATGGCAATGAGTCTTTCAAATAAGTAGGATTTGCACATCAAAAGACAAAATATGGAAAGTAATCATGACAGCCAAGTAATGAGATGTAGAAACATGTGGTCTGTGGTCTGGATGACAAGGAGCATCATATGAACCTTGATGGCTCTCCAACTGGTGGTAGCATGAGGACGGTGGAAAGTACAGTAGTGCTATGACCTACATGGACAAAAAGCTTGTGGAATTTGTCTCTGCTCCTCACCATTGTTAATCCATGATTATAAAGCCAAACACAAAGTATTATGATCCCTGATGAGATGAAGATACTTCGAAATGTTCATGTTGAAATCCTCAGTCATTGCAATTTTATATGCACAAGAGGAATTCGGGAGCTTAAGGAGTAAGGATTGGAAGATGGCAGACTCCAGTAGTTTGCACACTTCTTTAATAAGCGGTTGTCATGTTGAGTCATGTATTTTGGAGCTGCGAAAAGGAAACGGAAAAAAAAGTGGAGTCTGGAAGAAAAGCATAAGTGGGTAAGTGGAAGCAAAGGATAAAGCTGGAGAGCAGACAAAGATCTTCTCATCCACACTGAGCATTGCTGAGTAGTCAGGACATCTGCCATAATGGATCCACCACAAGATAACCCAGGCACCGGGGATCCTGTGTTGCTCTCTAGGAAATAATTTTGGATTGCACCAAACATAAGCCTGCAGAGACAGGAAGAAGCTGATAGATATATCAAAAGGGAATATGGTGTTCTGACTGCACTACAAACGGTCCATCATCTAATCCTCATCTTACACATCCATGGACAGCTGTGATGGGCAAGGTTTAGATAGGTAAATTCCTTAGAATGCCGCATAAAACTGTCATGCCCTCAGCTGCAAGTCTGGTCTCTCATGAACAGGGGGACCGGCGCGCCTCACGCGGCGCTATGCACCTCACTCACCCTGTCTGTGGCTCCAGACGATCGGCGGCTCCGCTCCCTGCTAGGCACCTGCATCCCCTTGGGAGGTCTCCTGGAAATGCTCTTAGGAGGCGCGCCTGTGTGGCACCCCAGGAGTTCGGTTGCCACAGTGACCTTGCCTCCCTCCAGGGGGGAGTGATGTCATGCCTGAAAGCAAGGAAGGATACCCTTAACTGGTAACACACAGCATACAACACTTTTCCTACTCCAGACCAGAAGGGGGAGCTCTAACACCTGATTTCAGGGGAGCTTCTCTGGAATATTCTGGCTGAGGGAGGAGTTGGTGAGTTAGTGTCTGAGGAGAGTTGAGGAAGGACGTGTTGGAGACAAGCTGGTGGACTGGAGCTAAAGCTGAGCTCACCCCTGGTCCTGAGCGCCAGAAACCGGAGTCCGAGGCTGAGTAGGGTAACTAAAGCGCCAGCAGCAGAATCCGGAGGACAGAAGACAGCAGGTCCTCTGTCCCAAACTGAGACTTGACGACACAGCAGAAGCACGTGTGAGCCGGAGACGCCAGAGAGAAACGATCCCTGAAGCAGGTCACAGCTGTCTATCATGACGGTGGAGTTCTACTTAAAAGTAACAGAGAGAGAGAGGAACTTGAACAGAGTTTACAACAGCAAGTACCTCAGAGAATAGCGCTAGAAAGGAGGCCTCACTTCCCATCTGAATGAGGAGATTCCAAATTGTATTGAGGCTGACTGACTCCAGCACCATCTGTAACCTGAGTGACGCGCACACAGTACCAGGGCTATGGGATACTCGGCACCGAGCCCATGGAAGTCTATGGGGGATGTCACTGGCAGCAGAGCTCGGTCCGTGGCCCTGGACGTTCATGCAATGGGGGATATTTACAGGGGATTATAAAGATTAGTTCGTGACGCCACCTATGGTTTCTGATCAATAAGACCAGCGCTGCAAGATGAATCTTCTGAGGGGATGTTATTAGGCAGCTAGATGTTAAGTCCCCCACAGGTGGGACTGTTCCCTCAAAGTCAATGGTGTACAGGGTGCGGATAAGAAGTCAGTCACACACAATTCAGTCTCTTTCCATACCTTTACTGATGTTGTTGGCAGGTATGTCCCGGGAAGCTGGTCAGGTTGGAGAATGCACATTCAGGGAATTGCTGAGCAGGTTTGAGGCCTCCTTTACCTTTTAAGTGTATGTGAGTCCTAACTTGCATGAAGTCAAGTTTAACTCTTACTATAGCAACTACGCCCGTCGACATTGTGGTAGAGCCTTTTCTGTCTCTGATAATCAGATGCTGGCAAGAACGAAGTCCTCCTATTGCAGCGTCCTGCTCAAAGTCCTTGTTCTCCCTGACTCCAGTTACGTATCAACACTTGGGGCTACCTTCTGCGACTTGAAGTCCAGCAAGGCCTCCGGATTTTCTATCACTAGCCGTGAAGTACTAGCAATTCTTCGGACCCGGTGTCCGGTCAATTTAGTGAAGGTGATCTGTCACCTAAGTCACTTGTCCTTCTTTCACCACTCGCCTGTCGCCCTGCTCTTACCCTTAACATAAGCACGGGTAGCAGTAGGTGTAGTTGTCAGCTTTCCTCCCAAGCTCACTGACCTGATCTCAGTTGGCTCGATGTTATAACTGCTGTAATCCCTTTCCTTCTTTCCTTCCAAAACTCTGTCCAGAGTGGCTATCAGGAACTCTGTAAAACTGATTTCATGCTCGCTCTGAGAGTCACTTTCCACGTTCTTAGGGAACACAGGCGGCTTGTTCTGAGTAACAGCTTCAGATTCAGATGTAGCTCTGACTAGGCTAGAGTGATTCCTTTCCACTCGTACTAGCCTCCACTTCGGTACAAGATGAGCTACCAGAGCTCCGTCAGGTCCAGTCTTCTCTCCTCTCCCTCCTAGACAAGACACTTGGCAAACTGAAACTGCACTACATGACTGTCTTGATCTAACTGAACACTTGAAATTCAATGCCTGACTGCTACGTCACACTACTTAAATAATCTAAGATGCCCTCTGGTGGTAGTGTTGGGAAATGTGTGTGAATGAATATCAGGCTTTACAATTACCTTCCTGTGCACTCTCCAGGAAACATGTGTACCAAGCGCAGCTGGGCCACACATGAGCCCTGGACACTTTGTCTGCAGAACTGTGAGCAAAGCTTTGGAAACTGCATCTGACTGTGTCCTCTCAAGTTCTTCCTGCAACACCCACTCAACACTGCTACATCGCTTGCTAAATACTACATCTTTACCATCTACCTTTCATTACATCTGCCTGGGACTTAGCTCCACTTGTGGGGAGCTTTACCAACTCTGCTGCATCACCATCAGTCCCTGAGAATCTGCACTGCAGCGCTGGTCACCTCTGACCAGAAACCACAGGTGGAGTCACGAACACCTTATTACAAACTCTATTATCCCTTGTAAATATATCCCTTTTATTGGATGCTCAGGGCCACGGACCGGGTCACTACTGCTGTGACACTTCCAATTTAAGAAGCGGCCCGGTACGGAGTACCCCACTGCCCTGGCGGGCCATCCACCCCACTTACTGAACCTACATAAAGCAGCAGGGCACCTGTATTCTATTAGGGCTGTCTGTGCTGTGATGGTCTGTGCATACTAAGTCCTCACTCCCTTTGGGAGGTGCCTGGGCAACTTTGTGTTTTGCTCTTAGTTGCTGTTCACAGGTCCCTGATCAGCGCTTGCTTATTCTGTCTTTCCTTGTCTTGCCTGAACTAATATCCAGTGTTTTTTCCTTAGTGCCGTTGTCCCGAATACCTACCATCTACCTTTGGACACAGACTGTATCCTTGGGCCCTGCTGGTTCTCTTTCTCTGGTTCCCTGGACCTCTCGCTCCTCCTCTCCCAGTACCACTGTCCCGTTTGGGTCTGACCCTCTGGTCTCTGGAGCTGTTGCACATGAGCTTCCTTAGCTGCGCCAGGTCTGTCCCTGTATGGGGGTTCGCTCGCCGGAGCTCCCTCGGGAGTATTCTGTTTTCAGCCCAGGGTTCCCCTTGTGGGTTACCTGCTTTATAAACTGTATAAATCTTTGCTGATTCATCTGACATCCTTGTCCGGTTGGTTCCAAGGGTTCAGCTTTCACAGAGTGCTCTGTGGTCTAGTGGGTTCACTAACCTTGCTCCGCCTGCCTTGGCATGACAAAACTTTGTGCACCCTCTGCCAGGAGCAGATGTTCTAGGTCCTGCATCAGGAGCAGATGTCTCACTTCCTACAGACAGGATCAGATGTCCCAGGTCATGCAGACAGGAGCAGATGTCCAAGGTCATGCAGACAGAAGAGATGTCTCAGGTTATGCAGACAGGAGCAGATATCTCAGGTCATGCAGACAGGAGCATATGTCCCAGGTCGTGTAGACAGGAACAGATATCCCAGGTCCAGCAGAAAGGAGCAGATGTCCCGGTCTGCAGACAGGAGCAGATGTTAGGTCTGCAGATGGAGCAATTCACGGTTGCAGACAGGACAGATGTCCTCCAGTCTGCAGAAAGTCTGCGATCCGGGATGTCCAGGTCATGCGACAGCAGATGTCCAGTCTGCAGACAGTGACAGATGTCCCGGTCCTGCAGACAGAGAGCAGATGTCCCAGGTCTGCAGACAGGAGCAGTCATGTTTCCAGGTCTGCAGACAGGAGCAGTCCCTGCAGACGCAGATGTCCCAGGTCCTGCAGACAGAGCAATGTCCCTAGGTCCTGCAGACAGGAGCAGATGTTCCAGGTCTGCAGACAGGAGCAGATGTCCAGATCTGCAGAAGGAGCAGATGTCCAGGTCCTGCAGACAGGATCAGATGTCCCAGGTCCTGCAGACAGGTGCAGATGTCCCAGGTCCTGCAGACGGAGCAGAATTCCAGGTCTGCAGACAGGAGCAGATGTCCCAGGTCCTGCAGAGGGCAGATGTCCAGTCCTGAGACAGACAGATTCCCAGGTCCTGCAGACAGGAGCAGATGTCCCAGGTCCTGCAGACAGGAGCAGATGTCCCAGGTCCTGCAGCAGGACAGATGCCCGGGTCTGAGAGGGAGATGTCCCAGGTCCTGCAGACAGGAGCAGATGTCCAGTCCTGCAGACGGGCAGATGTCCCAGGTCCTGCAGACAGGAGCAGATTCCCAGGTCCTGCAGACAGGAGCAGATGTCCCAGGTCCTGCAGAAGGAGCAGATGTCCCAGTCCTGCAGACAGGAGCAGATGTCCCAGGTCCTGCAGACAGGAGCAGATGTCCCAGGTCCTGCAGACAGGAGCAGATGTCCCAGGTCCTGCAGACGGATCAGATGTCCCAGGTCCTGCAGACAGGAGCAGATGTCCCAGGTCCTGCAGACAAGGAGCAGATGTCCCAGGTCCTGCAGACAGGAGCAGATGTATCTCCAGTTAGTCTGCAGACAGGAGCAGATGTCCCAGATCCTGCAAAGGAGCAGATGTCCCAGGTCCTGCAGACAGGACAGATGTCCCAGGTCCTGCAGACAGGTGCAGATGTCCCAGGTCCTGCAGACAGGAGCAGATTCCAGGTCCTGCAGACAGGAGCAGATGTCCCAGGTCCTGCAGAAAGGAGCAGATGTCCCCAGGTCCAGTCAGACAGGAGCAGATGTCCCAGGTCCTGCAAGACATGAGTCAGATGTGTCCCAGGTCCTGCAGACAGGAGCAGATGTCCCAGGTCCTGCAGAAAGGAGCAGATGTCCCAGGTCCTGCAGACAGGAGCAGATGTCCCAGGTCCTGCAGACAGGAGCAGATTCCCAGGTCCTGCAGACAGGAGCAGATGTCCAGGTCCTGCAGAAGGAGCAGATGTCCCAGGTCCTGCAGACAGGATCAGATGTCCCAGGTCCTGCAGACAGGGCAGATGTCCCAGGTCCTGCAGACAGGAGCAGATGTCCAGGTCCTGCAGACAGGAGCAGATGTCCCAGGTCCTGCAGAACAGGAGCAGATGTCCCAGGTCCTGCAGACAGGAGCAGATGTCCCAGGTCCTGCAGACAGGAGCAGATGTCCCAGGTCCTGCAGAAAGGAGCAGATGTCCCAGGTCCGCAGACAGGAGCAGATGTCCAGGTCATGCAGACAGGAGCATATGTCCCAGGTCTGTAGACAGT
This sequence comes from Oophaga sylvatica, assembly GCA_033576555.1. Classification (NCBI taxonomy): domain Eukaryota; kingdom Metazoa; phylum Chordata; class Amphibia; order Anura; family Dendrobatidae; genus Oophaga; species Oophaga sylvatica. The sequence goes on from JARQOD010000270.1 coordinate 53,911, forward strand.
AAGCAGATGTCCCAGGTCCTGCAGAAAGGAGCAGATTCCCAGGTCATGCAGACAGGAGCAGATGTCCCAGGTCTGCAGACAGAGCAGAATTCACAGGTCCTGCAGAAAGGAGCAGATGTCCCAGGTCATGCAAACAGGAGCAGATGTCCCAGGTCCTGCAGACATGAGAAGATGTCCCAGGTCCTGCAGACAGGAGAAGATGTCCCAGGTCATGCAGACAGAAGCAGATGTCCCGATCGTGCAGACAGGAGCAGATGTCCAGGTCCTGCAGACAGGAGCAGATGTCCCTGGTCCTGCAGACAGGAGCATGTGTCAGGTCGTGCAGACAGGAGCAGATGTCCCTGGTCTTGCATACAGGAGCAGATGTCCCAGGTCCCGCAGACAGTGCAGATATCCCAGGTCCTGCAGACAGGAGCAGATTTCCCAGGTCCTGCAGAAAGGAGCATATGTCCCAGGTCCTGCAGACAGGATCAGATGTCCCAGGTCCTGCAGACAGGATCAGATGTCCCAGGTCCTGCAGACAGTGCAGATGTCCCAGGTCCTGCAGACAGGAGCAGATTTCCCAGGTCTGCAGAAAGGAGCAGATGTCTCAGGTCCTGCAGAAAGGAGCATATGTCCAGTCCTGCAGACAGGATCAGATGTCCCAGGTCTGCAGACAGTGCAGATGTCCCAGTTCCTGCAGACAGGAGCAGATTTCACAGGTCCTGCAGACAGGAGCAGATGTCCCAGGTCCTGCAGAAAGAAGCAGATGTCCCAGGTCCTGCAGACAGGAGCAGTTATCCCAGGTCCAGCACACAGGAGCAGATGTCCTAAGTCCTGCAGACATGAGGAGATCTCACAGGTCCTGTTTCCTTGGGTGGCACATGGAGTTTGTAGTGTGTTAGAGGTTATTGCAAGAAGTGAAATACAGAATTGTGCTGCTATATGTAAATATAAATCGCGCAGTTGACCACTTCCCACCTCTCCCCATGGCTCCATGATGGAGACAGGCTATTCCCATACTATCATTGAGCCATAAATGTGAATTTCGGTGACCCATTGGATTAACTGTATATTTTCCTCGGTCATCTGTGAGACAGCTCCACTCAGGCAGGAATAAGCCACCTTAATTGCACGCTGCGGCCTCAGCCAATCAGAGCCCAGGATTTATATTATCTCCCTAATGTAAAGTAGCGCAGGTCACATGTGACTTATTCTGGGCCGAACACCATTAATATTCACTGTGTGCTGAGCAGATAGACGTGGAGGGAGATCCGGTAAATTCCCACCGTGCATCATTATACAAATAGATTATTACAGAAAGTATTTTTATTCATCAGAAATAATCCCAGCAAGAAAATGACAAGAGGCAGAAAAATGGAAGCGCTCACCTCCCCGTGTCATTCAGCAGCAGCGATCAAGAAAGGGTCTGGAATAATCTGCACATGGATCAGGGACAATGGAAGGGTCACACATATTGTGGAGCAGGGGTCTGAGGGCGTCTGCTGAAAAGCCGCGGCGAGGTTTAGGACTCGCTCCATCTTTAGAAAAAAGTTACAATTGTTTTGCCTAATGTCCTGCAAAACCGTGTGGCTATTATAGAGAAGAAGCCATCAGCAATTTATCTCTAAAGATGCAACAAGTTTTAGCAAGCGGCTTCTCAAATGCTTGGAAACCTAAGTGTGACCCAGCCACGGGCAAGGACCAGGTTGGCAAACCGTCCAGAAATTCCAGGACAGTCCATAAAAATAAGTCACTTTATTGCCCAGTCTGTAAATATAATTAAGGCTTCCATGATATTTTTTTAAAGCTGAAGAAACTTCTCCAGATGATTCTGATGATTTGTCTCTTCATTTTCCAGTGGCGGCGGCTGATGTCTCACGTCACGTTCGGGCTGTAGACTCGGATCACTGATCAGAATCATTTATGATGGTTTTCCAACATGTCCACAAAAAATATTGTTTGTGATTTTTGTAAGCAGTGCAGAAAAAATAAAAATCAAGTTGGCAACACAGGCGAGAATAGATGGAAGATGGGTCGGGGGCGCTGGGAAATGTAGTTTTTGCACCAGCAGGTTGTAAGACAGGGTGTTAGTCCATAAATCCATCACTTATGTGAGTTGTCAGCCAATAATGCCATCCCTACAAACCAGAATGATAAGTATGTGCCCCCTGTAGGTAGCAGACATCTGGGGGGGTGCATGTAGCTACGTCCTCCTTATTGTTGCACGTCGTCCTCTGGTCGTTACATATTCATCGTGTCCCATAGAATCAGCTGAGTGGATGATCCTTGATGAATGCGCCACTTCCCTGCCGCGTCCTGACGATTATTAAGTGGAGAGCAAACAATCTCCTCTCCACGTACAATCAGTCTGTGCAATAAAGTCTGAAAATCTGGCAGAATAAGTTCCCGAGAGAGGAGACATTCAGGGTGTCAGTGAAACCCGCAGTGTCCGGAGCCTGTGACCTGACCCAGGAGGAGACATCACAGATACAATGTGTGCATGGATTAGTGATGCCGAATAGTGCACTGGTAGCACCACACCTGTAAGCTGTGCACTCTGGAAATGACTGAGTTACAAGCTATCACTCTCTGCAGACAGGAATATCTGCACCCGGGCTCTCCGACCTCACTAGGCGGCTGCAAGAACACTCATCATTTAGGCCTCTTTCACATGCCCTGGTGATTCCTGTCCTGGTGAGATGCATGGTCTGCGTGCCATCCGCATACATGTATGTGACATCCGTGTGTGCGTGTGACCGGCGGTGATGACATTAAGGTTACCGCCGGTCACAGGCAGCGCTTCTTATGCTCAGCTCAGTGTGTTCCGAGTGGCGTGGAGAGCGGTCGCATCACTGATGTGACTCGTCACCAAACTGTCGGGATCGTCGTAGGGCATGCGTATTAATTGATTATTGGCGGTGAGTATAACTTTGCTTTTTTTAATTTTATTTTTTGGGTGAAAAAATGGGTAAAGGAGGGTCGGGGAGTGATTATATCAATTAAAGGACTTCACTCTGTCTTTGCCTTTATTATAATTGATTATGGTGTTTGTAATGGGGGTGTCTGATAGACGTCTCTCCATTACTAATCCCTGGGCTTGATGTAAGGGCAAGTGGGAAGAGCAAAGTCTAAGCACCAGAATTAGCACATCTAATGGATGCACCATTACTGGGGCAGCTGAGAGCTGATGCTCTTAGTCTGGGAGGAGGGAACCAATATCTATGGCCATATCCTAGGCTACTAATATCAGCCCACAGCTGTTTGTTTAGCCTTTGCTGGTTAGCAGAGGGGGGACACCAAATCATTCTTTTTGTTGGGGTTCTCCCCTATAATAACCATCAAAGGCTAAACAGCTATGAACTGATATTAATAGCCTTTGAAACTTTATGGCTATTGGCCCCTTCCCAGAATATTAACATCTGCTCCCAGCTGTTGGCTTTCCTTCAGCTGGTTATTAAAAATGAAGGTGGAACCCACACTGCTTTTTTAAATTTAATTATTATTTAATACATACTATACACAGACAGCGGGTGCTGACTCCAACTCCCATCAACGTTGCCTGGTCTCGCTATTCTCAGGAGTCCGGGCAACAATGATGAGAGCTGCATACAGCACCTGCTGCCTGGGAACAGCGCTAAACAGCACTTGTACTGCTTTTTCCCAGGCACCATTACATGTCACACCAATTACACAAGAATATCATCCGTGTATCATCAGTGTGCACGTGTGCAGAACGCATTTCATCCATGCTGCGTGAAAAAAAGGACAAGTCTGCGGATATTTCACACAGACACCAGTTCATGTGAAAAACCTGACATGTGCACCATCATTGAATACAATGGGTGTGTGCGTGACTGTATTTACGGGTCCTTAAAAAACGGACTGCTACAGACATAAAAAACGGAAGGCTTTACTGATACTAGGGATTAGATTTTTTTTCCTTCATTCACAGTTGGAGCCTCCAGAACTTTCTCATCTTTCTGTAGCGTCCCTATAAGACATCCGGCGTCTGGTGTCTGTAAGGCCGTGTTCACACAGTGCAGAAACACTGTGTTTTTTTGTTTTCTGAAGGATCTGCACCAAACTACACAATAACAATCTTCTCCCCCTTATTTGATGTGTTTTGGTGCAGATGTGAAGCCGCATTATAAATGTGTTTTTATAGTACAGAAAAGCTTTGATTCTGCTCCTAATAAAGTTTCTGCAGCTTTTTACCTGCATTTTTAGGCTCCACATAGAAGACAAGAGAGAAAAAAGCACCAAAACTGCAGAATTCAGCAGCGTCTTTAGACCACAGGGGGCGCCGTTCTCAGAAACATCACATCCACTTTGCTTGAACAGTTAAACAGCAGAATTTCTGTGCAAAAAAGAACGCAGCATTTGTGCTACGTGTGAACACGGCCTCAGCATTACAGTTTTATTAAATTTTTTTTATGGGTTTTAGCGAGAAATATCAATCACGCCGTTTTTTTTTACATCATTGACAGATCCTCGCAAAGTAATCTGATCGCTGTGTTGTGCGGGTCGTTACAATTACAGGGACAACAAATATGTATATATGGATAGGGGACATGATTACAGGATGGGGCCAGGACGGGGGACATTATTACTGGAAGGGGACAGGATGGAGAATATTGCTACAAGAAGGACCCAGGGTGGGGACATCATCACAGGATCCATTGTTGTATGTGTGAGTATATTGAATGTTTGGTATTTTTCGTTACCCCTGCCCAGCAGCCAACGACAAGGCAGTCTCAAATCTGCCTTAGGGTTAGATGTCGTTGTCGTTGGTTTCTGGCAGCATGAATTGGCCAAATTATGTGCTAAGCTTCTCATTTTTTCCTAGTATCCAGAAGCAGTATTGCTATTCATATTTAACATATTTCATATTGACCTGCTTTAGCACGAGAGAGTGCAACTTTTTTTGGCTTATTGTGCGCATTCTCAAACCCCTCGTCCATCGTGGTCTCTCCAACATTAGCGATTCCCAGTAGACCTTGGACTCATTTATCTGTCGGTTTTATTACAGATCTACCCATGTCGGCAGGTAATACTGTAATTCTAGTGGTGGTGGACAGATCCAGTAAAATGTCATATTCATTGAGTTACCCGCTTTACCTACCGCCAAGACCTTCGCGCAAATTTTCATCAGAGAGATTGCAAAATAACGTAGGATCCCTACCGATATTGTGTCTGAACGGGGGGTGCAGTTTATTTCCATGTTTTGGAGGGTGTTTTGCACTCGTTTTGCACTCGTTTGGGGATCCATCTGTCCTTCTCTTCAGCATTTCACCCGCAATCTAATGGGCAAACTGAACGGGTTCACAAGAAATCTTGAGACTTGTTAGATGTTTTTGTGTCTGATAATCAAGAGGATTGTGTTTACCTGCTTACCTCTGCTGAATATGTGGTAAATAATCATTGTCATGAGTCTACTGGTAAAGCCCCATTTTTGCGGGGCGTACGGGTTTCATCCTCAGTTCAGCTCATTTAAAAGGAATCATTCTTCTGGATTACCTGAAAAAGAACAGTTTTCATCATCTATTAAATCTGTGTGGCAAGGAGTTCTTGATAATTTTAACGAAGAGTGGGGTTCCAGAATAAGAGTGTGGCTGATCGGAGATGTTTGGTGGGTCCGTACCTGTGTGTTAGTGACTTGGTGTGGTTGTCCTCAAGGGACATTAAGTTGAAGGTTCCCTCTGGGAAAATGGGTTGTAGGTTCACCATTCCTTACAAGATTGTGACCGTCGTCAATCTCATAGCATTCTGCCTTGCTTTGCTCCCCAGCTTTAGAATTTATAATGTATTCCATCAATCTGTACTCAAAAAATACGTTGGCGTCCTCTGCAACCATCACCACTGCCCACCAACACCAGTCATTTTGGATGGAAATTTGAAATTTTAAAATAGCCAAGATTGCTGATTCTGTCTTAGTTCGTTGATCACTTCAGTATCTGGTACACTGGAAGGCATACGGTCCTGAAGAAAGGATGTGGGTACCAACATCTGACGTCCATCTGGCCATGGTGATCCAGTCTTTTCATGTGGGCAATCCTGATAAACCCGGATCTGAGGTTCTAGAGGTCCCTCGTAAAGGGGGGGTACTGTCATGGGTTTACCGCCACAGAGAGGGAGCCAGAAGACTGCAGCATCTGATTTCTTACTCCTGTCTGATTAGAAGCACTTTACCTTCATATAAACGGTGCAGGATTATTTTAGCAGTGCAGGGGTTAATTTGCTCAGTTTAAGAGCTCCTGGAAGTTTTCCTGTATTAAGGCTCTCAGGTGTTCACTGTTAGCCACTCCGATGTCCTATATAAACTGGGTCTTGGCTAGCACTCATTGTCAGAGTTTAGCTCATGCTGCATGGTTAACAGATGATGGTTGGAGGTTGTTGTTTGAGAAGGTTGTTTGGTTGGATTTATCTGAGACTGTTGGTAGATTTTGGGAGTGAGCTAATTCTCCTTCTACTACGTTGGTTTTAAGCCCATCCAACAAATTCCCGGGTAATATCTCTGTTGCTTGTGTGTGTATATTTGTATGATTGGTATTTTTCTTTATCCCTGTTCGTATTACCTTGTTAGTTTGGTTGGTGTATTATGGTACACTACTACTCCACTCTTTCCTGAGTGTGGGAAGGGAACAGGACTGAGGGTGATTCAGGAGCTAAGGCAAGGTACGTGGTCCCGGCATCTTCACCATCAGAAGTAATCTGACAAACACGGCAAGCTAGGGATACCTAGCTTTAAGGACATGGAAGGATCCCCTAGTCCCTGGATACCCAGTAACAGACAAGGAAAAGGCCAGGATGGGTGACATTATAGGATGGGTCCGATTGGGGACATTATTACAGGATGAGGCCAGAATAAGGGACATTATTTCAGGAAGGGGCAAAGGATGTGGAACATTATTATACAAAGGTGCCATGATGGGGGACATTATTACATGAAGAGGCCTAGGATGAGGGTCATTATTACAGGGAGCTGTCCATCTGACCAATATGCCCATTGGGGCCTTGGTCAAAATTTTGCACCCATAGATCTCTAGTTACACCACTGGATCAGGCACCATCTGTCCTGCCAGAGACATTGATATATATTAAATATTATATATATATAATACAAGTGTGGAGGGTGTGCTGCAGGGTGTCAGAAATACTGCGGTTATAGTTCTGCAGCAGCAGGAGATGATAATTTAGAGGACCACTGTGTTGGACACATAACGTGTGTTTATTGGAGGGAGGCGTGCACCAGTTGACCTTGTAAATGTAAGGGTCAATCACACATCTCCGATGATCGGTCTCACTTTGTGGCGCTTTATGATTAGTGGATTTTCCCTTTGCGGAGGAGGCTCCAGACTTCATGCCTTATATATTTTATCATTTCTCTCTCTGAAGATTTCATTTAATTTCTACCCAGCTGATTACAAAAGTCACATTTTCTGTGTGCTCGGGACTTGGAAACAGTGACCTCAGGCAACAATGAAGGTCAGACTCCTACTTGTAAGATGGGGGGTGCAATGAGCAGTCACAAGGGGCGGACCGGAGCCTGTCATTCCCTAATAAACACCCCCGCCTCTTCCCACTCTGCTGTTTTATATCGGATGCAAATAAATAATAGATTTAATCATTTATTTTCATCCACTTGTTACAATATTTTAGCTGAGGAGATAAATGACCTTGTGCTTTTGCTGGTGATGAAGGAAGCAACGCTCTGCAAAGAAGGTGCATGAACGGGGAACGAAAATGTGCTGCAATTACTGCACAGTCTGAGCATGGGATCTACTGTAAGGGGGTGAAAGAGTATAACTGCCTCTCCCTGCCCCCCTTAAGTGTTCTTAATGTTTCCTTTCTAATTATTGTGTGTCGTTGTAAATATTTTGGTGGTACTGCTACATGGGCAAAAAAATATATTACACACATAGCAATGGTATTGCCACATTCTCTATTGTGTTTCCATTTTTGTATAATGATTTGTATTGCGTTGTGTTCTTACAATGTAATGCTGCATGTTAGATAGGGAAAGTGAAGTGCATCCTTTTGGGGACATTAGAGGAGGGCACTTTAGTATATTAGTTTTTATAGTAAGGGTAGATGTAGTTCCTTTAGGGACCACTAGATAGGGGCATACTAGTGTGCACTGTTAGGTATAGTTCATAGAAAGTGTATAGAGGGTTAAGTGTAGGAGGGGCTGCTGGGTAGTAATAGAGAAGTTTCTAGGAAGTTAGATCAGACAGGGCCAGTGTGCCCAAGTGTCCACATGGGCTATAGGGCCCGGACAGCCGGCAGCCACGCAAGATTCAAGTGCTGCAGCCTACGTTACTCACGGACACTGTATATCATATCAGTGGGCCTGTACAGAGAAGGAAGATGTGGCTTCTTACGGCCTGGGCCAATGCTTTTAGGGCAGAAGTTGGCTGGATAAGGAGATGAAAGGAGTTGGAACTTTGACAGGATCGGTACAGACGGGCCAGATGCTTCACCGGGAGTCACCAAACGTAGTGATGATGAATCATGTCTGGGGCGAAACAGGCTGAAGGAAAATGACATTATAGCGAGGTCAGGCCTGGAAGGAACTGGGAAGCAGTCTAGTATGGTCCTGTCCGGGCGTGTACTGCAAATAAGTGACAGCAAAAGCAGGAAAGATAAGGAAAACAAGTGAAACCCATGATGTGCCAGCTGTGGTTGTACCGTGTGAAGTGTTAAGTAAAGAGAATGTTCAAGTTATCCTGGACTGTGTCTCCATTACTGGGGGTCGCCTGAAAGAGGAACCATCGTCGCCTGGGAAGTGTCAAGGGGAGTCTGGATGTAGAGATGAAGGTACGCTGAAGAGAAGATACAGTTTTCTGTAGGGGAAGGACTGGACATAGATGTTGCAGTAAATTCAGGTCATGACTACAGTCCTGTCCCTCCCTTACCACTACTATAGTGAGGAACAGCCGAAGGGGGCTTCTGCCGACTGAGTGCAGCCTTTGGCATGCACTATATGGAGAAAAGTATGTGCCCCCAATCCACCACAGGGGCTTTTCTGGCCTCAATCTACATCCAAGACATTTAAAATGAAAAAAGTATGTGCCCCCCCACATCAATCGGGGTTTCTCTATTCTCATCTAACCATAGAAAACTAATATGGTAAAGTATGTTCCCCCACATCCACCTCCCGGGGTCTTCCCTGTCCTCATCTACATCCCTAGACATAAATGGAAAATTTGTTCCCCCCACATCCACCAAGGGATTTCTCTGTCCTCATCTACATCCATAGACACTAATATGGATAAATTTTGTCCCCCCCACTCCCCCTGGGGTTTTTCTGTCCCCTTCTACATTAAACACAATTTGGTTTTAAATATGTGCCCCCCCTTTCCCCCTCGGGTCTTTTTCTGCCCCCATCTAATCCAAAGACCAAAATGGAAAAAATTTTTTCCCCCCCACACAATCTCCGGGGCTTCTTTTTTCTCTTCTAACCCCTAGACATTAAAAATTTCAAAAAACGGGGTTTCGGGGTCCCGGGGCACGGCTCCTTTTCGTCCAAATGCTAGGGGGAACACTATTTTCCTTTTTTCCCCGATTTTTTGGGGTGGTGAAAAAATTTTAAGCCCCGTACCTTCCCCTTGCCCCTTTTAATCCGCCACATCGTACCCTTCCCCCAAGGGAAAAGAGGAGTGTAGTATACTGAAAAAACCCCAAAAACCACCCAATTTTAAATATAAACAGGGGAAAAAAAAAACCTTTTTTTCAAAATAATCACATACAACAAAGGAATCATGGGGGGGGGGGTTGAGGTTAAAAAAAAAATTTGAAAAAGGGGGAATTTCACACACTCAAAACCAGCAACATCACAAAAATCCCCCTTCCCAATTTAAAAAACCAACAACCCCCCCGCCTGCAAAAAGTTTGTTTGACAATGATGCATCCAGGACCAGATTTTATGGAGAGGGGAAAACGGTAAAGTGCACAGCTGAAACCCTTTTAATTTAAAGGAGATCCCCCAATGGAGTTTAAAAAGGGGAAATTAAAAAAAATTTGCATTTTTAATAGAAGAGCCCCTGCTTCTAATCATGCAGGGGTAAGAAAAAACAACACTGCAGTTTTCCCTGGCTCCTCTTTTTTTGAGAAAACCAGGGACATATGCCCCTCAAAAGGGCTTCCAAAAAACCCCAATGGGGGGGATCAGGGTTGGCCATTTGAAAAACCTTCCCCTGGCCACAGGATGTAAATTGGTACCCCCACCTTTCTTAACCATACCCCCTTAAATGTCCCAGATACGAATTGTTAAAAATAAGGGGAGTTTTAAAGATTTTGGGTTTTTTAAATTCCCAAAATTTCCTCCCAATGTGGAGATGGCGAGCGGTTTGGAAGGGGGGGGGAAAAAATTTTTTTAGTAGAGATTGATTTTTTGTTCGCCCCCCCACAATTGTTTTCCCCGGGCAATGGGGGACTCAGGCACCCCGGGGTCTATGGGGATTTTCAAGGTAGCGGTTTTGGCCCGGTCGGGCCCTGGGGTCTGGGGGTATGTTGGGGGAAATTTTTTAAAAGGGGATAGATTATTTCATTGGAAGCCACCGTGCCCCCGGTAATTTGTACGCGCTGTGTAGACCAGGGATGGGAGGCAGCTAATGTGGGGTTTTCCCCACAGGGGGAAAATTTCCCCAGGTCATGGTTATGGGGGGGTTTGCAGGATGCAATTAAATAACTCAGTCTCACACCCTCACGTCTTTCCCCACCTTTTATTGTAAAGGGTTTTTGGGCGGGTCCCAGGAGGTGATGGGTTAGGAGGATGATTTTTTTAGGCAAGGGTGGAAAGGGGGCCCCCTTTTTTCCAAATTTTGATGATCCAAAGCAAAAAAGCTATTTCCCCTCCTGAAAATTCAGTATTTTAAAGCTGTACTGCCCCCCCGGGCAGTTTTGTGGTGGAGCCTTCCCCTGTGAAAAAAAGGTTTTTTTTATCTTGGCTGCTCAAAGTTCCTATTCCACCGACCCCGTTACGTATGAATTAAAAAGGGTCTTTCTGTTTTTTAAGCCATAAAAACCCCTTGGTTTTTTACCACTATGGTGAGTAAGTGATGTTTGGGCCCCCCCGGGACAATTGCAGGTACTTTAAAACACCAAACCCCTCTTTTTTTAACCCCCCCTTTTTCCCCAAATTTTAAAAACCCCTTTTTTCCAAATTTGATGTTTTAAAATCATTTTTTTTCCCCAAATTCCCAGAAAAAAATTTCCCCTTTTAAAATTTTATTTTAATGAGGAGGGGAAACCCCTACTTCCCAAAAAAAGGGGGCCTTTTTCCATAGACTCATGGGGGGTTTTTTTACAGCAAATTCAGTAGAGGTAAGAGGAAAAACCCCGCCCCCCCTTCTCAACACAAAACTCTAAGACAAGTCAAGTTTAAAAGGTTCACCCTTCATTTGCCTATTAGACTGCAGTAAAAAGCTGAGAAAACCCCCCCGGGGGGATCCCAAAATAAAGTCAAAACCCCCCTTTAAAAATTTTTGGGGAAAAAAACGCCCCCCCCTTTTTTAGACACAATGGGGAAAACTCATGAAACTTACAATTTCAATGAGGGGAAAATTTGAAACCCCAAAGGGTTTTGGGGCTTTAAAAATTTAAAAAACGGGAAAAAAGCAAAAAAAATTTTTAAAATTTTTTTGAACCCCGTCCAACACCACCAAAATTATAATTTTTAACCCCCCCAAAAGGGGGGAGCTCAGTAAAAAAAACGCCCCAAAAAATGAGCCCCCAAAGGGCTACGGGGGAAACTCCAAGGGGTTTGGGGGAAACCCGGGCCCCGACGAGTGTGAGAGGTTTTGGAATGCAAAAACACTGTTGGCGGCCCCAAAATATTTTCCCACACCCCGATATGACCTGCCCCAAAAAATTTTGAGTAAGAAGTTTTGGGGGGGGGGTTTATTACCGGGGTGTAAAAGGGCCAAAACCGAATAAAGATATTCACTAAGAATCTCATTTTTGGGGATTCACAGGTACAAAGGGGGTTTTCCCAAGGGCCCCGGGGCGGGGGGTCCCCCTTTCCCCTTTAAAAAACCTTGAAAAACCCTTTTTTTGGGGGGGGAAATTTTGCCCGCCAAAAAAAAAGATTTTGTAACCGTCCAATGAACTTCTGCACCTCTCACAGGTATTTTGGCCCCCCCTCAAGAGCAAACTGCCCCCTTTTTTTCTCGTTTTTGAAGGTTCCCCCTTTCCCCCCAAAGCCATGTTTCAGTTTTTCCCAAAAATGCTAAATTTGGGGAATTTTTGGTCAGCGCCATAAAACCATTTTAGAATACCTTTTTTTTCCCCCTTAAAAGGCCCCCCTTTCACACACCCCCGGTGGGGCCGGGGCGGCGCCCCCGGAAAATTTTGCCGCAGCGCCGCATCAAAAACCTGATGCCCCCCTTGGGGGCCCCATTTTTTTTTTTGGGGCCCGGGGGGTTTTCCCCAAAAGCCCGGAAAACCCTAAAAGGGGAAAAGGGGAAAAAAAAAAAAAATTTTCATGCTGCTTTTTCCCCGGGCCCCCCGGAATGTAAAATTTTCCCCCGCACCGGAAAAAAACGCATACACCATTGACATCGGCCCCAAAACCGGGGCTAATGCAAGTCAATGAAAAAAAAAAAGCAACCCGGGGATCGGGTTTTTTCCCCAAAACGGCGCTGTGCTAAATGCCCGGGGGCCCGTCAGCGCACCCCGGGGGGTTTTAAAAGGCCTTAGCCATTTTTTGGGGTGTTTTTTCTGTGGTTTTTTGGGCCCCAAAAACCTATTGAAAAAACCCATGATCTGCACGGAAAACCCAAACTTTTGCACTGGGCCGCACATTATCTCTAAATCCCTTGATATTTTTTGGGGGTTTCCCTTGACCGCACAGTTTTAAAGGGCACCCTGTCCCCGGTTTTAAAACAAAGCACCCCCAAAAACATAACAGACCCTTTTCCAAAAATTTACAGTAAACAGTTTTTTTTTCCCCGTATGTTTTTTTTTTTTAAATTTTGAACAAAAAAGCTGATGGCATTCCCAAAAATTTCCCCTTTTTTTCTCATTGTCCATAGGCTTTTTCCCAGAAGCTTTTCAACAGTATTTTTGGGGAAAATTTTCCCGTTTTTTTTTTTTTTTTTGTTTTTTTTTTTCAAAAAATGGTGCCCCCCCGGGGGGCGTCCCCCCCGGGAAACCCCCCTTTGGGCCCCCTTTTAAAAAGACAAATGGTGCAAAAAAGGGGAAAAATGTTGTTCCTTTAGCTTGAAAAAAACCCCTTTTAAACTGTTTAGAAGTTTTTCTGGCTCTTTTGTTCCATTCGTATTATCCATCTTTTGATTTGTTTTTTCCCCAATTTTTTTCCCCCCGCGGCCACGTCCTGGGAGGTTGGCTACAAACCAGGAGCTTAAATTTTCTGAAATTTTTTGGTGAAAAAAATAGTAAACCCAACATCAACTGCTTGGAGATGGGGTTTTTTTAAAAATTTTCCCCTTTAAAAAAATTTTTTTATAATTTTCTTTCTAATTCCTGAGACAACTCTTCCCCTTTTTTTCCCCTTTGGGCCCCCCGGGGTTTTTTGTGGGGGCAAAAACCCTGTCACCAAACAGCACAGTGGACTTTAGCCCCCTTTTTCAAGGGGCCCCCCACTGATTTCCCAAAATTTTTACACCTGTTTATTTTTAAAAATTTTGGAAAATTTTTTATTTAAAACCCGTCCCTTTTTTTTACATTAAAATTTTTTTTTGTACCTTTATTTTTTTTCCAGGCCCCCTTTTTTGAGTTTTTTTTTTTTTTAAAAATTTTGTGGAAGGGGGGGGTTTAAAAAAAAAAGGGGGTGACTTTCATTTGTTCATTTTCATTTGGTTTTTTTTTTTTTTTTCTAATTTGTCAATTCCCCCTTATTTCTGTGACCATTTGGGGGGGGGGGGGGTTTTTTTTCATTAAAAAGAAGGGGGACCCCCCCAAATTTGTTCTCATAATGGGGCCCTTTTTTCTTATGGAAAGCTTTTTTCCCCCCCCCTCCCCCTCTTTTTTAAAAAAGGGTTAAATTATCGGCCCCCCGAGGGCCCCCCTTTTTAAAAACCATTTTTTTTTCCCCCAATTTTTAAAATTTAAAAAAGGGTTTGGGGGGGGGAAAGGGGGTGATTTTTGGGCACGGACAGTGAAAAAAAATGAGTTAGGGGGGAAATTAGGGAAAAGGGGGGTAACCCCCCCTCTTTCCCCTTCGTACAAAAAAAAAACCCCCCCCAAAGGGGGATTGGAAAAAATCTGATATGCCCCTTTTTCCAAAAATTCCGCAAAAAGGTCCTTCAGGGCCTGGTTTTCCCCCGGGCCAGAGATATTTTTTAAAATTTTTTTTTAGGGCACTTGGGCCCCCCCACAAGATTTTTCAGTTGCAGTCAAAGGGGTTTTTTGGGCCCCCGCCTTTTGGAAAAAAAATCCCCAAAAATTTTTTAAAAGGGGGTTTTGGGAAAAAAAAGGGGATCCCCCCACAAAAAAGGGGGCCCCAAACAGCGTCCTTTTTTAAAAAAACCCACTCCCTTTTTTTAACCCCCGGGGGCTGCCCCAAAAAATTAAAAAGGGGGGTACAGAGTGAGCCAAGGAAGTCCCCCAAAAACCCCCAAAGGAAAGGGGGAGACCCTCAAACCCCCTAACAGTAAAAATTAATTTGGGGTAAAAGGCCCCCCACCTATAGATGTAACCCTCAACAACTTGAGTAAAATCCCCTTTTCTCAAGGGGAAAAAGGGGGCGTTTTGATTAGGGCCCCCGCACCTGGACAATCTTTTTGCGATCAATTTAAAAAAACCCCCCCCCAATGTCCAGAAAGAAAAAAAAAAATACATTTTTTTTTTGCCCAGGGGTTTTTCTCCCCGGGCAAAAAAAAATGGTATACACCCAGGGAAAAGGGAGATAGTCCCCCCGGGGTTTAAAAAACCCTTTTCCCCAAACCCCGGGGGCTCGTTTTTTTTTGGGGGGTTTTTGTTTACAGTAAAAAGGGGGGAAAAAGGACATGTGCCCACAAAATTTTCCCTTTTACCCTAGAAAAAACACATTTCCCCCTTTGTGTGGAACAACAAACTGCTTTCCAGAAAGGGTTCCCCCCCCAACTCATGGGTTTCCTCGGTGACTCAGACCGGGTTTCCCTTGGCCCCCTGACCTTCCAAATATAGGGGTGTCTCTTTATGTCTCTGCGAAGAGGGCGATCCACTTGCATAGGGCAAAAGGCACCCTTTCCCCCCCCTTATTTTTTTAACCCCTTTTCAAAAAATTTAGGTTCTGTGGCAACCCCTGAAACTGGGCCCCCCTTCCCCCCCCCCTCCCTTTTTCCCCTTGCAAAGGGGGAAACAGGGGGGAAATCAGCCAGGAAGACCAGTCAGGGCACCATATATATCCCCAAAAAAACCAAAAGAAAAAATTCCCCACTGGGGGGAAAAAAGGGGGGGGAGTTAAACGAGGAGAGGGGGGCCCCAGCTTGGGGGCTCCTTTGAAGGAGAAGATTATTTCCCCCCAATTTTTTCTCCTCAGTAACGGGGGAAAAAAATTTTTCCCCAGGGGGGCATTGCCACAAAAAACGTGGGGGGTTTCCCCCCATTCTGCTTTCATACTTTTTTTGCGTTTCTTTTTTTTTGGCAGTTGGGGTTTTTAAAATTCTGTCTGTGCTCAGTTCTGGGACGGGGTGCAGTTTCCCCGGCTGAAAAAAATTTATTTTTTTTTTGGGTTTTCCCTTTTAAATCTTGGTTGTCTGTTTTGGGGGGGTTCCCAAAAAAATTTCCCCTTTCAAAAAACCCCCAAAACAGTTAGGATTGTATCTGTTTTAGACTTAAGTTTAAGACCCCCTTTTAGTTTTTTTAAAAAAACCTTGCTTAGGGGGTTTTAAAAACCCCCGATCATTTATGTTCCTTTTTGTGTTTGAGTGTGTATGAAAAAAGGGGCTGTTTTTTCCCGGGGGGCTGTCTAATATGCCCCAAAAACTGTGTATTTAGCAGAGATCAGCCCCTATTCCTTTTTGGGGGGAATCATATCCTTCTTAGGACTGATTACGGGGGGTTTGGGGGGGGTAGGAGAAAGGGTTAGGCTGGGGATTGGGGCCTCTGAACCATTATCATTTTTTCCCCAAAGGGGGGGGAAATTTTTTTGGGCCCCATTTTGGGTCAGGTTTGGGCCCCCCGGTCCTCCTCTTTCCCCCGACAGTGTAAACCCCAAAAATCAAGAAAATTAAAACCCCAGTTCAAAAATATGTGTCAGGTAAATTATTCTAAAAATTTTCATTTGATTTTGCTAAACTATTGTTGTATAGAGGTTGTTTTTTAAGAATAGTTTTACTGACATGTACACCAAAAAAAAGACCCGGCCCCGGGGCCTTTTCACTGGCCCCAAAAAAAATTTTTCCCAGTTGCCCTGGATCCATAAAAACCCGCTGGCTCGCAGTTGCAGGGGGGATCCATGGAGTGACGGGGCATTTTAATTTTCCCAAAAAATTTTTCTCCCTCGGAGAAACCCCAAATTTTTTAACCTAAAGTAGCTCTCCCCCGGGAAGGGGGGTTAAAAAGGGGGGCGAGACAAATTTTTTACCTTTTTTGGGGAAACATGTAAATTTTATTTTTTGGGTTCGGCCCCCCATCATTTAGGGAGGGGAAGAGCAAAGAGTGGGGAAATTTTTCTCGCTCCTACAAGGGGGCCCTCAATCCCCGGGCCCCTTTTTCCCCTTTCCCCCCGGGAATTTTCCCCCGGGGGTACAGTCAGTAAAAGGGGGGATTTTTTACTGCCCCCGGGGGGGTATATTGAGACCCAGATCGGGGCTCTCTTTTCTGAGACAAAATTACGTAAGATAAAGCAGGGGGATCGTCCCCGGGGGGGGAATTTCTTCTGAGTTTTTCCCCCGATGGGCCACAGGGTACTCAGTGGAATGACCCAGCTCTTTGAAAAAAGTTTTTTTTATGGGGGGTTTTGACAAATTAAAGGGGTTTTGGCTAGTTTTTTTCCCCCCCCCTTTATGGAGGGGCTAAGGGCCCCCCCTATCCGTACGATAGGGCGGTCCCGGGGGAGGTTCGAGGTTAAACCGCCCCCTGTTTTTTTCCCCACCTACTACTAAAGTCCCCCCTTTTGGGGTTTTTGGGGTTCCCCCCCTTTTCTGTTTTTTAAGGGGGCCCATGCAGTTGGGAGGGACATCATTTTGTAGGAGGGGATTGGCGGTAAAAACCCCAGGGAACCCCCCAAAAAGGGGGTTTTTTCTGCGGGAAAGAGGGGGGTTTTGTTGGGGGGTGTCCATCCCGGGGGTTGTTGAGCAAAAGTCGCCCCGGGAAAAAAATTAATCCCGGTTTTGGGTGGAAAGACAACCCCCGGGGGAGTTTTCGTCCGCCGTTCTTTTTTAGTTTTCCCCTTTTTCGTGGGGGGGGTGGTTGGTTTTTTGGGGTGGAGAGATTTTTTGGTTTTTTTTTAGGGGGGTCCGGGGCTAATCTGGGTTTTTGCTCAGTTTTTTTCCCGGCCCCAAGGGATGCATCTGAGGTATTGGTAAACCGACCCCTATATTCTCCATTGCCCGGGCCCCTTTGGCCCCCAAAAAAAATTTTTTTTATGAGGTTCATAACATTAAAACCCGGGGGGGGGGAATTTTCTTTGGGGGAAATTTATCTTGTTTTGTGTTGGGGGGTCTACCTCCTTTTTTTTTGGGATTTTCCTTTGGGGGTTTGGTTTTTAAAAAAAACCCTGTGATTAATTGGCATTTCCCCGAAAATATAAGCCAATGGGGGGAATTTTGAAAAAATAAACGGGGATAAAAAACCCCCGTCATCGGGGGGGGGCGGGGCCCCAGTATTTTGGGCCCCCCTTTTTTTGGGGGAAAATTTGGGGGGTGTGTTCTCTGAGGGGGGTGTCAGGAGTTGCCTCCTATCGCGTGTTTTTTTTCTCTATTAATTTACTTCCTGATGCTTTTTTTCCAAAAAAACTAGGTTATAAAACCCTTTTGGGTTTTCCTTGGGGGCAGGCTATGAAAGATTATATTTCGGAGAGTCGGGGCCCAAAGGGGGAAAATTAGCCCCTTTATCTTCCCCAGGGGCCCCCGGGGGGTTTTCTTTGTAAAAAAAAAAGGGGTGGGGGGGGCCCACCCCCCTTTTTTGGGAAATTTTTCCCCAAAATTAAAAGGGTTTAACTGTTCGGGGGCCCGAAACCATTTTCCCCCGATTCTGTCTCTTCAATCAAATTGTTGGCCCCAAAAGGGGTTTTCAAAATTTGGGAAAAACTCAGGGGGGGGTATAATTTTTTTTTGGAAAAAAAAAAGGGGGGTGAGTGGAAAACGGCGTTTAACACCCCGGGAAAAGGGGCATTATAAGAACCTTGTCATGCCTTTTGGTCTGATATCACCGCAGTTTTCCCAACTTTTTTTTAAATTTGAATTTTTCGTCATCTGGGGGGGCCCTTTTTTTGGGCGTATATTTGGAGCTTTTTTAATTTATCGCCGATTTGTTTTACCCGGAGCATGTGGACAGGTTTTCCCAGATCTTGCGAACAATAAAAAAATACGAAAAAGGGAAAAAATGTGTATTCGCCTACGGGGAACTTCGTTTTTGGGTTTCTTTTTGTCAGCCTCCGGGGTTCCGTAGGGAAACCCTGAAAAGGTGAGAGCAGTGCTTAAAGGGATCGCCAGAGGATCTTAATTTTTGCAGCTTTTTTCTGGGGTTTCTAACTCTCGGAAAAATTTTTTTGTAATTTCCCATTGTTGTCAAACCTCTCACTGTGACAAGGGAAAAGGGGGGGATTTTTCTAAAGGTCGGAAAAAATTCCCAAAAATTTTTTCCCCCCTTTAAAAAAAAATTTTGTTTGGGGACCTTTTCCCCCCAAAACCAAATGATCACAAACCTTTTGTTTGGAGGTGGACGCCCTCTGATAGGGGTGGGGGGGGCAATTTGCCCGGGCCCCCCCCCTGGAAAAAGGCACCCCTGCGCTTTCTTTTCAAAAAAAATTGCGCCCGGGCCCAAAGGAATTATGATATCGGCAAAAAGGAAAAATTTTGGCCTTTAAAAATTGGGGTTTTAAGAATGGGGTATTTTTTTGGGGGGGGCGCCCCCCCGGTCACCGTCATTACTTTATCACAAGAACTGCGTTTTTGGAATTGCTAAGCGTCTAAAAATTAGAAAAACTCGTGGTCGTTGTTTTTTCCGGGTTTTAAAATTTTTTTGTCATTATCGCCCTGGATCAAAAAAGTTAAGGCGGTTTCCTTGTCTCCATTTTTCCCGGGGGGCCGGGGGAAAAAAAATACCCGTTTCCCCATCCTTTTGGGGGGGGTGGTGTGTGGCTTTTATGTTTTGAGCTTGAGGGGAGGTGTTAGAGGTCGGGGGGGCCCCCCTGCAGGACCCGGGAGACTGTTTGCCCCCCAAAACATTGAGAAAAAAGGTTTTTGGAGGCACATCATAAATTTTGCTTTAGAGGGCATCCCCCGGGGGGAAGGCTACTTTAATCTCCTTTCTCGCCGGGGTTTTTGGGGGGCCCAACGTTAATAAAAATGTTTTAACTTTTGTCGGTCCTGTGGGGTTTTGTGCTCGCTCCCAAGACCCCTCTACCCGTCCCCCCCGGGGCCCTCCCCTTCCCTTTAAACTTCCGGGGGTCCATGGACTCATTTGTCTATGGACTTCTCACGGACCCTTTTCCCCGTCCCTCAGGGAAGACTGTTTATACTTTTTTGGTTTTGACAGGTTCAGTAAAATGGCACATTTCATTTTCTCTTTTGGGCCCCCCCCAATGCTAAAAATTTTGGGGCAGGGGTTTATTGGGGGGGAAAATTTTAGACTTCTGGGTTGTTTTGATGTGGTTTTTCAAGATAGGGGGTCTCGTTTGGGCCAGTTTTGGAGGGCATTTTGTTTTGTGGGGGATCAATTGTCATTTTTCCGCTTTTCCCTCCGCAGAACCCCAAAAACAGACAGAGGTCTGAATCAAAGCCTTTGGACTTATCTTCGGGGTTTTTGGGCTCAGAGAAACCCGGGGGGTGGGCCCTTTTTTTGCCTCTGGCAGAGTTCCCCTCTTAAAAACGGGGGAGCGAGTCCATGGGGAAATCCCCGTTTTTTGGGGGGGATATGGGGTTTTTTTTTCCCCCGTTTTGGGACATTTTGGGGGGGGCCCCCCTTTTGGGGTTCCCGAGGAGGAGCGTTTCTGCGTACCCTTTCTTTAGTGTGGGAAAGGGGTATTGAAAAAATCTGGTGTTTGGGGAACCGTTTAAACGTATGGTGATAGGGGAGGGGTTTTGGTCCAGATTTAATGTGAACGATCTGGTTTGGTTGTCTACCGGAATATAAAAACTTAATTTTCCCCCCAAGCTGGGCCCCGATTCATGGGGGCCCTACAGGTCTTCCAAAATTTAAACCCCGGGGCTTTTTGTTGGCCCCCCCCCCTATTTTTTAAAAACCAAAAAGGTTCCCAAGTCATTACTTAAGGTACGTGGCCCAGTCATACCATCACCTTACCCCCCCCCCAGGGGTGGTAAAGGGTAACTTTTTTTAAAGGCAAAGATCATTGACTCCTTTCTGAATCGCCGGCCCCCCTTCAATTTGGGGTTTTTTGGGGAAAGGGGGTATGGTCCAGAGGAGAGGAGGGGGTTTCCCCTGCGTCTGACATTAACGCAGTTTTTTGGGGGGGCCCCCCTTCCACAGACCCCCCCAAAAACCGGGCCCCCTGGGCCCCCGGGGGCCCCCTCGAAAAAGGGGGGGGGTTACTGCATGTGTGCTTGCCACAAAAGTCGCGCGGTTGCCTTCTGCCCTTTCTCATAGCGGTTTTGTTTTTTCTTGTTTTTGGCAGTTAGGGAGTTAATTTGTCTGTGCTCTTTTTGGGACGGGTTTGCAGTTTTCCCGGCTGCATTTAATTATTTGTTGTTTGGTTTCCTTTAAATCTCTGGTTGTCTGTTTTGGGATTTGCCAGTGAAATTTTTTTGGGGAGCCCACAGAGGGGATTGTATCGTTTTATTTTTAAAAGTTTAAGAGCTCCTTTTTTGTTTTTGCCCCTTCTTAGAGTTTATATCCCGGATCTTTTATGTTCCTTCTGTGTTTGAGTGTGTATGCAAGTTGTGTTTCTCCCAGTCTGTTTTATTGTCAATCTGTTATTTGCAGATTTCCCCCATATTCCTTTGGTAAAAATCAGTATCCTCTTAGGATGATTACGGGGGTTAAGGGGGCTGATAGGAGACCGGGGGTTTGGGTGGAGACTTGGACCTTGGGCATTATCATACCCCAAGGGGGGGGATTAGTTAGGCCCCCCTTTAGGGTCGGGGTTGCCCCCCCGGGCCCCCTTTTTCCCCGTACGTTTAAAGCCTAAAAAAATTTAACCCTTTAGTTCAACGGAAAATTTTGGCAGGTAAATCTATTCTATATTTACTGCTGTTTTTTCTAACTATATGTTGTATAGAGTTTTGTTTTTTAAAAATGTTTACCGGCTCGTACACATTTTCTAAGACCGCTGACAAAAAAGATGTAACCTAGGATAGTTACAGGCCTCCCTGAAGCAGCAAATACCCCCAACCCCGTCGGCAAAGCAATCTTGGGGGGGCCCCTAAGGGTTGCCCGGGGGTCCGTTCCCCCAAAAACCCGTGTGTTAAGGTGCTGAAAAAGACAGTGATAGTTTTGCCCCTTAAAAATGGTGTGCAGTTCCCCCCTTTAGGCAGGATAGGATCCTAATTGATAAAAAAACAAATTTTTTAGAGCAATGCCAACTTTTTTTGTCGGGTGTCCCGGCCGGGTTTTTTCCTGTCCTAACGTGGGGGCCCCCAGCCCCCCGGGTTTCCCCGAAAACTTCTAATGGTGAAGGGCCCCCCGGGGCCAAAACCTTGTTTTTTATGAATCTGTCTCATCTGTACCCTTTCCCCCCCGGGGCGGGGGGAGGGGAGTGACCGTAATTTAAACAACAAACCCAAAGGGAATACGAACGGCTAACAAAAAAAACCAAACTACAAAATACCACATAAAAAAACAGAGGGTTGCATCGGAGAGTGGAGGTTTTTGGGGAAACCAAAAAAAGGAGAAGGGGGGAAAAATTTTCCCAAAACCCCAAAAAACCAAAAACAGTCACAGATAAACCAAAAAACCCTTTTCCAATTAAAAACCCCCCAAACCCCCAGCCATGCAGAAAAACAGTTGACAATGAGGGGCTAGCCAGGGCTCAGGTTATTAGAAGAGGGGGGGGCTAACAGTGCACAGCTGGGGCCTTAATGCAAAAAAGTTTCCCGGGGGGCTCTAAATGAGCGGTTTTAAACCCCCCCTGCAAAAGTGGTGAAGTGAGTAGGGAAATCGGGGGTGTGGTCTTTGGTTTTTCTCTGTCCGGTAAAAAACCCTGGCAATTATGGAAAAAAGTATGGCCCCCCCACATGCCACAAAAAAGGGGGTTTTTTTTCCCCTTGCAAATGTAGACATTAATATTAAAAAAAGTATGTCCCTCACTTCCCCCCCCAGGGGTCTCTTCTCCTCTTCACCCCCGCGTATAAGTATGGGCTATATACCCGTGGACATCGTCTTTGTGACTTTATGGCAGTTACTTATTCTGAGGGTGAGCACTGGGGTTGGAGGGGGTTTGGGTCTCGGGGCTCAGTCCAGAACGATATTGACTACAAACGTATTTTGATTATTTCGATTTTATGATTGTCCGAGAAAACATCAATTTTTTTTTTTCAAAAATTTTGAATTATTGTTGAATTTAAAGCCAACCCCCTTCCAAAACCACACCTTTTTTTGGGTCGACCACTAGGAGGGGTTAACTAGCCCAAACCACAGTGCCTGTGCCCGGGTTCGGGGTGCGTTTTTGGACAAAAAAGCTTGATCTCGGGATTGTGGAATGTAAGTCGGGGAAAAAAATTTTTTGGGGAAATGGGGGGCGAGGGCGGGGTAAAAGAAAAAAAAATTCCGGCTGAACGTAAAATGGGCTCCGCAGAATATCAGAGATTTTTATGCAGCAAACAAGTGGAAAAGTGGGAAGAAACGCGGGTTTTGTGCGGAAAACTTCCCCTGACCTGCAAAGGGGCCCAAAAACCAAAAAAAAGATGGAAAAAGATTAAGGGGGTTTTGTTCGCTACATTAAATCGCGAACGACCCCGCCCTTTGGGAATAAAATCCCCACTAAAGAGCCCCGCCCCCCCGTCCCCCCCGCCCCCCTACAGCTGCGCCCCCCAGAAACGGGGGATGAGGGAAGCCCATCTCTCCCTTCATCGATGGGGATGTTAGGGTTTTTTTTTTTCCGTTTCATTGTGTTCATGGTAAAAATTAATTTAGAAGAATGTTTTTTATGTTACGACTGTGAAGACGGAGGAAGGTGCAACATGGAAAAAAAGCAGCAAAGGAAAAGCGTGGACCGGGAAAACAGGGCCCACCCCGGGGGGTCCAGGGCGGCGGAGGGGTACTTTGACGTAGGAAACAACGTATTGGGGCCCCCATAGGGAACATTTCCCCCGGGTTTTGACAAATGACAAAAGTATTCCCCCGTGAATTTTGAGGTCCCACTTTTTTTTACAGGGGACCCCATTTTCTTTTGGGGGTTTCCTTTTTTTGGTTACTTTAAACATGAATCATGCAATTAATTTGGGGGAAAAAACATCTGCAGGCCCCCCATCAGCAGCCACATCATATCGTGACCCCGTATAAAAACCCGCAAAGGGGTTTCCGGAGGGCCTCCCAGCCCCTCCCGTTTTGGTAAACCTTTGGGGTGGGTGCTTGTCGCGACACAATGTAAAATGTCAGGGGCTTTAATCGAAAGGCAGGGAAAAAAACCTGGAAATGGTTTCAGGGGTGTCGTCCCGGGCCACGTTCACTGCATATGGATCAGGGCCGAAAATTTTTTCACACAACTTTCTCAAGTGGTGTGACAAAGCTGATCATGGGGTCCGACACTGAACCTCCCTTTTCCCCAGGAAAAGGCACTGAAATCCCCCAATTGAGTGGTGACCCAGCTCCTTTTTTTGTCTTGGGTCTACTGGAAATAGCTGGGTGCAATGCCCACTCTACGGGGCACTGAAGGGCCCAAAATTTTGAAAAAATTGGGGGGGGCCCGCCGGCGCCCCCCGGTAAGTGAGGTATCCCGAAGCCATGGAAAGTGAAAACTTGCAGGTTGAAAAAACACTTACACCCAAATTTTCAATTTTTGCCTTTTTTTAGGTCTTTTTTCCTTTTTTTGTCTTGCGGTCTTGTTGCCCTTGTTTGCCCCAATTTTTTTCAAAATGGCCCATTTGTTTTGGGCAAAGAAAAAAATGTTTTTTTTTTTTTCCCGTTTTAACAGCTGAAAAAACGACGACAGGAAATGAAAATTACTAGTGAAACGTCTTTTCCCAACTGGGGCCCAACGCAGCGTCGCGCTTTCCTAAAGGAACCCCCTTTCCGCTTAAAGACGTATTTCCCCTTTCCACCAGATAGGCAGTTTCTTTACACACTTTTGGTCAATCTTTTCCTACTGGATCTGCGTGAAAAAACCCTTTTACTGGTGAAGAGGGGGTGAGGGTGGCCTAAATGTACTATGAGGAGAGGGCAAGATGGTGGGGGCTGGTCCGGACGGCTCCAGTGGACGGAAAAAGTCCTTTTCCCGGAGTAGACGGGCAAACGGAAACACCCCAAGGGGCAGCCTCCTACCCACTTGGACGCCAGCTAGTCCCCCAAATAAAAACTCAGCTCCCACTGCCCCCAGCCCCGGGGTTGGGGACGTACTTATTCTTTTTAAATTTCGGTTCCATTATTAGCACCATCCCCCAGCTGAATGTAAGTCTGTGGCCCCCTGTAGGGAGCAGATTCAGGGGGAACCCTTGTGGGGGGCCGCCTCATTATTTTGCATTTCTTAAATTGGTTGCCTCGTCCTGGGTCATTTTTATCATCGACTTATGAATCCTGAGTGTGACCTTTTATGAATGCGCCCTTCCCCCCGGCCTGACGATTTTTAAGTGGGAGAAAAAAAATCTCCCTCCCGTACAATCAGTTGGCAAAAAGTCTGAACATCGACAAGTAAGTTCCCCAAAAAGGAACATTCGGGGGGGTGTGTGTCCAGTGCCCGGAGCCTGTGACCGACCCGGAGGAGCATCACAGATAAAATGTGCCCATAACACTTTACACCGGGGAGGGACCATGGGGGGGCGTAGGGTCCTTAAAAAACCCCCATTATATGCCCCTTGTGTCGGTCTTTTTTTATGTTTTGAGGGGGGCGGCAAGGGGACATGACCTTATCAAAAAAATCCCTTTGTTCC
>JARQOD010000270.1:79143-146163 GCA_033576555.1 Oophaga sylvatica
GAAACCTAAGTGTGACCCCAGCCACGGGCAAGGACCAGGTTGGCAAACCGTCCAGAAATTCCAGGACAGTCCATAAAAATAAGTCACTTTATTGCCCAGTCTGTAAATATAATTAAGGCTTCCATGATATTTTTTTAAAGCTGAAGAAACTTCTCCAGATGATTCTGATGATTTGTCTTCATTTTCCAGTGGCGGCGGCTGATGTCTCACGTCACGTTCTGGGCTGTAGACTCGGATCACTGATCAGAATCATTTATGATGGTTTTCCAACATGTCCACAAAAAATATTGTTTGTGATTTTTGATAAGCAGTGCAGAAAAAATAAAAAGTCAAGTTGGCAACACAGGCGAGAACTAGATGGAAGATGGGTCGCTGGGCGCTGGGAAATGTAGTTTTGCACCAGCAGGTTGTAAGACAGGGTGTTAGTCCATAAATCCATCACTTATGTGAGTTGTCAGCCAATAATGCCATCCCTACAAACCAGAATGATAAGTATGTGCCCCCTGTAGGTAGCAGACATCTGGGGGGGTGCATGTAGCTACGTCCTCCTTATTGTTGCACGTCGTCCTCTGGTCGTTACATATTCATCGTGTCCCATAGAATCAGCTGAGTGGATGATCCTTGATGAATGCGCCACTTCCCGCCGCGTCCTGACGATTATTAAGTGGAGAGCAAACAATCTCCTCTCCACGTACAATCAGTCTGTGCAATAAAGTCTGAAAATCTGGCAGAATAAGTTCCCGAGAGAGGAGACATTCAGGGTGTCAGTGAAACCCGCAGTGTCCGGAGCCTGTGACCTGACCCAGGAGGAGACATCACAGATACAATGTGTGCATGGATTAGTGATGCCGAATAGTGCACTGGTAGCACCACACCGTAAGCTGTGCACTCTGGAAATGACTGAGTTACAAGCTATCACTCTCTGCAGACAGGAATATCTGCACCCGGGCTCTCCGACCTCACTAGGCGGCTGCAAGAACACTCATCATTTAGGCCTCTTTCACATGCCCTGGTGATTCCTGTCCTGGTGAGATGCATGGTCTGCGTGCCATCCGCATACATGTATGTGACATCCGTGTGTGCGTGTGACCGGCGGTGATGACATTAAGGTTACCGCCGGTCACAGGCAGCGCTTCTTATGCTCAGCTCAGTGTGTTCCGAGTGGCGTGGAGAGCGGTCGCATCACTGATGTGACTCGTCACCAAACTGTCGGGATCGTCGTAGGGCATGCGTATTAATTGATTATTGGCGGTGAGTATAACTTTGCTTTTTTAATTTTATTTTTTGGGTGAAAAAATGGGTAAAGGAGGGTCGGGGAGTGATTATATCAATTAAAGGACTTCACTCTGTCTTTGCCTTTATTATAATTGATTATGGTGTTTGTAATGGGGGTGTCTGATAGACGTCTCTCCATTACTAATCCCTGGCTTGATGTAAGGGCAAGTGGGAAGAGCAAAGTCTAAGCACCAGAATTAGCACATCTAATGGATGCACCATTACTGGGGCAGCTGAGAGCTGATGCTCTTAGTCTGGGAGGAGGGAACCAATATCTATGGCCATATCCTAGGCTACTAATATCAGCCCACAGCTGTTTGTTTAGCCTTTGCTGGTTAGCAGAGGGGGGACACCAAATCATTATTTTTGTTGGGGTTCTCCCCTATAATAACCATCAAAGGCTAAACAGCTATGAACTGATATTAATAGCCTTTGAAACTTTATGGCTATTGGCCCCTTCCCAGAATATTAACATCTGCTCCCAGCTGTTGGCTTTCCTTCAGCTGGTTATTAAAATGAAGGTGGAACCCACACTGCTTTTTTAAATTTAATTATTTATTTAATACATACTATACACAGACAGCGGGTGCTGACTCCAACTCCCATCAACGTTGCCTGGTCTCGCTATTCTCAGGAGTCCGGGCAACAATGATGAGAGCTGCATACAGCACCTGCTGCCTGGGAACAGCGCTAAACAGCACTTGTACTGCTTTTTCCCAGGCACCATTACATGTCACACCAATTACACAAGAATATCATCCGTGTATCATCAGTGTGCACGTGTGCAGAACGCATTTCATCCATGCTGCGTGAAAAAAAGGACAAGTCTGCGGATATTTCACACAGACACCAGTTCATGTGAAAAACCTGACATGTGCACCATCATTGAATACAATGGGTGTGTGCGTGACTGTATTTACGGGTCCTTAAAAAACGGACTGCTACAGACATAAAAAACGGAAGGCTTTACTGATACTAGGGATTAGATTTTGTTCCTTCATTCACAGTTGGAGCCTCCAGAACTTTCTCATCTTTCTGTAGCGTCCCTATAAGACATCCGGCGTCTGGTGTCTGTAAGGCCGTGTTCACACAGTGCAGAAACACTGTGTTTTTTGTTTTCTGAAGGATCTGCACCAAACTACACAATAACAATCTTCTCCCCCTTATTTGATGTGTTTTGGTGCAGATGTGAAGCCGCATTATAAATGTGTTTTTATAGTACAGAAAAGCTTTGATTCTGCTCCTAATAAAGTTTCTGCAGCTTTTTACCTGCATTTTTAGGCTCCACATAGAAGACAAGAGAGAAAAAAGCACCAAAACTGCAGAATTCAGCAGCGTCTTTAGACCACAGGGGGCGCCGTTCTCAGAACATCACATCCACTTTGCTTGAACAGTTAAACAGCAGAATTTCTGTGCAAAAAAGAACGCAGCATTTGTGCTACGTGTGAACACGGCCTCAGCATTACAGTTTTATTAAATTTTTTTTATGGGTTTTAGCGAGAAATATCAATCACGCCGTTTTTTTTTACATCATTGACAGATCCTCGCAAAGTAATCTGATCGCTGTGTTGTGCGGGTCGTTACAATTACAGGGACAACAAATATGTATATATGGATAGGGGACATGATTACAGGATGGGGCCAGGACGGGGGACATTATTACTGGAAGGGGACAGGATGGAGAATATTGCTACAAGAAGGACCCAGGGTGGGGGACATCATCACAGGATTCCATTGTTGTATGTGTGAGTATATTTGAATGTTTGGTATTTTCGTTACCCCTGCCCAGCAGCCAACGACAAGGCAGTCTCAAATCTGCCTTAGGGTTAGATGTCGTTGTCGTTGGTTTCTGGGCAGCATGAATTGGCCAAATTATGTGCTAAGCTTCTCATTTTTTCCTAGTATCCAGAAGCAGTATTGCTATTCATATTTAACATATTTCATATTGACCTGCTTTAGCACGAGAGAGTGCAACTTTTTTTGCTTATTGTGCGCATTCTCAAACCCCTCGTCCATCGTGGTCTCTCCAACCATTAGCGATTCCCAGTAGACCTTGGACTCATTTATCTGTCGGTTTTATTACTGATCTACCCATGTCGGCAGGTAATACTGTAATTCTAGTGGTGGTGGACAGATCCAGTAAAATGTCATATTTCATTGAGTTACCCGCTTTACCTACCGCCAAGACCTTCGCGCAAATTTTCATCAGAGAGATTGCAAAATAACGTAGGATCCCTACCGATATTGTGTCTGAACGGGGGGTGCAGTTTATTTCCATGTTTTGGAGGGTGTTTTGCACTCGTTTTGCACTCGTTTGGGGATCCATCTGTCCTTCTCTTCAGCATTTCACCCGCAATCTAATGGGCAAACTGAACGGGTTCACAAGAATCTTGAGACTTGTTAGATGTTTTGTGTCTGATAATCAAGAGGATTGTGTTACCTGCTTACCTCTAGCTGAATATGTGGTAAATAATCATTGTCATGAGTCTACTGGTAAAGCCCCATTTTTGCGGGGCGTACGGGTTTCATCCTCAGTTCAGCTCATTTAAAAGGAATCATTCTTCTGGATTACCTGAAAAAGAACAGTTTTCATCATCTATTAAATCTGTGTGGCAAGGAGTTCTTGATAATTTAACGAAGATGGGGTCCAGATATAAGAGTGTGGCTGATCGGAGATGTTTGGTGGGTCCGTACCTGTGTGTTAGTGACTTGGTGTGGTTGTCCTCAAGGGACATTAAGTTGAAGGTTCCCTCTTGGAAAATGGGTTGTAGGTTCACCATTCCTTACAAGATTGTGACCGTCGTCAATCTCATAGCATTCTGCCTTGCTTTGCTCCCCAGCTTTAGAATTTATAATGTATTCCATCAATCTGTACTCAAAAAATACGTTGCGTCCTCTGCACCATCACCACTGCCACCAACCAGTCATTTTGGATGGAAATTTGAAATTTAAAATAGCCAAGATTGCTGATTCTGTCTTAGTTCGTTGATCACTTCAGTATCTGGTACACTGGAAGGCATACGGTCCTGAAGAAAGGATGTGGGTACCAACATCTGACGTCCATCTGGCCATGGTGATCCAGTCTTTTCATGTGGCACATCCTGATAAACCCGGATCTGAGGTTCTAGAGGTCCCTCGTAGAAGGGGGGGTACTGTCATGGGTTTACCGCCACAGAGAGGAGCCAGAAGACTGCAGCATCTGATTTCTTACTCCTGTACTGATTAGAAGCACTTTACCTTCATACTAAACGGTGCAGGATTATTTTAGCAGTGCAGGGGTTAATTTGCTCAGTTAAGAGCTCCTGGAAGTTTTCCTGTATTAAGGCTCTCAGGTGTTCACTGTTAGCCACTCCGATGTCCTATATAAACTGGGTCTTGGCTAGCACTCATTGTCAGAGTTAGCTCATGCTGCATGGTTAACAGATGATGGTTGGAGGTTGTTGTTTGAGAAGGTTGTTTGGTGGATTTATCTGAGACTGTTGGTAGATTTTGGGAGTGAGCTAATTCTCCTTCTACTACGTTGGTTTTAGCCCATCCAACACTTCCCGGTGTATATCTCTGTTGCTTGTGTGTGTATATTTGTATGATTGGTATTTTTCTTTATCCCTGTTCGTATTACCTTGTTAGTTTGGTTGGTGTATTATGGTACACTACTACTCCACTCTTTCCTGAGTGTGGGAAGGGAACAGACTGAGGGGGGAAATTCAGGAGCTAAGGCAAGGTACGTGGTCCCGGCATCTTCACCATCAGAAGTAATCTGACAAACACGGCAAGCTAGGGAGTACCTAGCTTTAAGGACATGGAAGGATCCCCTAGTCCCAGGATACCCAGTAACAGACAAGGAAAAGGCCAGGATGGGTGACATTATAGGATGGGTCCGATTGGGGGACATTATTACAGGATGAGGCCAGAATAAGGGACATTATTTCAGGAAGGGGCAAAGGATGTGGAACATTATTATACAAAGGTGCCATGATGGGGGACATTATTACATGAAGAGGCCTAGGATGAGGGTCATTATTACAGGGAGCTGTCCATCTGACCAATATGCCCATTGGGCCTTGGTCAAAATTTTGCACCCATAGATCTCTAGTTACCCCACTGGATCAGGCACCATCTGTCCTGCCAAGAGACATGATATATATATATATATATATATATATAATACAAGTGTGGAGGGTGTGCTGCAGGGTGTCAGAAATACTGCGGTTATAGTTCTGCAGCAGCAGGAGATGATAAATTAGAGACCACTGTGTTGGACACATAACGTGTGTTATATTGGAGGGAGCGTGCACCAGTTGACCTTGTAATGTAAGGGTCATCACACATCTCCGATGATCGTGTCTCACTTTGTGGCGCTTTATGATTAGTGGATTTTCCCTTCTGCGGAGGAGGCTCCAGACTTCATGCCTTATATATTTTATCATTTCTCTCTGAAGATTTCATTTATTTCTACTCCAGCTGATTACAAAAGTCACATTTCTGTGTGCTCGGGACTTGGAAACAGTGACCTCAGGCAACAATGAAGGTCAGACTCCTACTTGTAAGATGGGGGGTGCAATGAGCAGTCACAAGGGGCGGACCGGAGCCTGTCATTCCCTAATAAACACCCCCGCCTCTTCCCACTCTGCTGTTTTATATCGGATGCAATAAATAATAGATTTAATCATTTATTCATCCACTTGTACAATATTTTAGCTGAGGAGATAAATGACCTTGTGCTTTTGCTGGTGATGAAGGAAGCAACGCTCTGCAAAGAAGGTGCATGAACGGGGACGAAATGTGCTGCAATTACTGCACAGTCTGAGCATGGGATCTACTGTAAGGGGGTGAAAGAGTATAACTGCCTCTCCCTGCCCCCCTTAAGTGTTCTTAATGTTTACCTTTACTAATTATTGTGTGTCGTTGTAAATATTTTGGTGGTACTGCTACATGGGCACATATATTACCACACATAGCAATGGTATTGCCACATTCTCTATTGTGTTTCCATTTTATGTATAATGATTGTATATGCGTTGTGTTCTTACAATGTAATGCTGCATGTTAGATAGGGAAAGTGAAGTGCATCCTTTTGGGGACATTAGAGGAGGGCACTTTAGTATATAGTTTTTATAGATAAGGGTAGATGTAGTTCCTTTAGGGACCACTAGATAGGGGCATACTAGTGTGCACTGTTAGGTATAGTTCATAGAAAGTGTATAGAGGGTTAAGTGTAGGAGGGGCTGCTGGGTAGTAATAGAGAAGTTTCTAGGAAGTTAGATCAGACAGGGCCAGTGTGCCCAAGTGTCCACATGGGCTATAGGCCCGGACAGCCGGCAGCCACGCAAGATTCAAGTGCTGCAGCCTACGTTACTCACGGACACTGTATATCATATCAGTGGGCCTGTACAGAGAAGGAAGATGTGGCTTCTTACGGCCTGGGCCAATGCTTTTAGGGCAGAAGTTGGCTGGACTAAGGAGATGAAAGGAGTTGGAACTTTGACAGGATCGGTACAGACGGGCCAGATGCTTCACCGGGAGTCACCAAACGTAGTGATTGATGAATTCATGTCTGGGGCGAAACAGGCTGAAGGAAATGACATTATAGCGAGGTCAGGCCTGGAAGGAACTGGGAAGCAGTCTAGTATGGTCCTGTCCGGGCGTGTACTGCAAATAAGTGACAGCAAAGCAGGGAAAGATAAGGAAACAAGTGAAACCCATGATGTGCCAGCTGTGGATGTACCGTGTGAAGTGTTAAGTAAAGAGAATGTTCAAGTTATCCTGGACTGTGTCTCCATTACTGGGGGTCGCCTGAAAGAGGAACCATCGTCGCCTGGGAAGTGTCCAGGGGAGTCTGGATGTAGAGATGAAGGTACGCTGAAGAGAAGAATACAGTTTTCTGTAGGGGAAGGACTGGACATAGATGTTGCAGTAATTCAGGTCATGACTACAGTCCTGTCCCTCCCTTACACTACTATAGTGAGGAACAGCCGAAGGGGCTTCTGCCGACTGAGTGCAGCCCTATGGCATGCACTATATGGAGAAAAGTATGTGCCCCCAATCCACCAGCAGGGGCTTTTCTGTCCTCATCTACATCCATAGACATTAATATGAAGAAAAGTATGTGCCCCCCACATCCAACTCAGGGGTCTTCTCTATTCTCATCTACATCCATAGACACTAATATGGATAAAGTATGTTCCCCCCACATCCACCTCAGGGGTCTTCTCTGTCCTCATCTACATCCATAGACACTAATATGGAAAAAGTATGTTCCCCCACATCCACCTCAGGGGATTTCTCTGTCCTCATCTACATCCATAGACACTAATATGGATAAATTATGTGCCCCCCCACATCCACCTCAGGGGTCTTCTCTGTCCTCATCTACATCTATAGACACTAATATGGATAAAGTATGTGCCCCCCACATCCACCTCAGGGGTCTTCTCTGTCCTCATCTACATCCATAGACACTAATATGGATAAAGTATGTGCCCCCCACATCAATCTCCGGGGGCTTCTTTGTACTCATCTACATCCATAGACATTAAAATTGTCACAACTCTGTTGTCAGGTGTCCCAGGAACAGCGGCTCCTTTTCTGTACCTAATGCTAGGGGAACACTAGCTTGCCCTGTTCACCAGATTACTTCTGATGGTGAAGAAATTAGAGCCACGTACCTTGCCTTAGCTCCTGAATCCGCCATCAGTCTGTACCCTTCCCCACCAAGGGAAGAGAGGAGTAGTAGTATACTGAAATACACCAACCAGACCATCAATGTAATATGAACAGGGGTAAAAAAAAATACCAATCATACAAATATAATCACACATACAACAAAGGAATGCATCGGGGAGTGGAGGATGAGGTTAAACCAAAGTAGAAGAAAGGGAATTATCACACACTCAAAACCTAGCAACAGTCACAAATAAATCCGCCTTCTCCAATAACAACCAACAACAGCCTCCAGCCATGCAACATAAGCTAGTTCTGACAATGAGTGCTATCCAGGATCCAGATTATATAGGAGATGGGAGCGGCTAACAGTGCACAGCTGAAAGCCTTAATGTTAAAGGAGATCTCAACTGAGCAGATTAAAAGAAATTAAAAGAAATTTGCATGTTTAATATGAAGATGACATGCTTCTAATCAGTGCAGGAGTAAGAGAAATCAGACACTGCAGTCTTCTGGCTCCTCTTTGTTGCAGAAAATCCATGACAGTATGCCCCTTCTACAAGGGACTTCCAGAACCTCAGATCCGGGTTTATCAGGGTGTGCCATTTGAAAAGACCGGATCAGCCTGGCCACATGGATGTCAGATGCTGGTACCCACATCCTTTCTTCAGGACCATATCCCTTCCAGTGTACCAGATACTGAAGTGATTGACTAACTAAGAGAGAATCAACGATCTCGGCTATTTGAAATTCCAAATTTCCATCCACAATGACTGGAGATGGCAGTAGCGGTTATGGTACAGAGGACGTAAAATATTTTTTGAGTAGAGATTGATGTGTGTCGACCCGCCACCACAATTGTGGATTACCAGGGCAATGGGGTACTCAGAGCCGAGCCCATGGAAGTCTATGGGGATGTCACAGGTAGCGGTGGCTCGGTCTGTGGCCCTGGCGGTCTGGCGTATGTTGGGGGAATATTTACAGGGGATAGATATATTTACAGTTCGTGACGCCACCTGTAGTCTCTGGTAATTTGTACCAGCGCTGCTGTAGATCTCTGAGGGGATGGTGAGGCAGCTAGATGTCGGGTCCCCTACAGGTGGGACTCTTCCCTCAGGTCGATGGTTATGGTGGGGTTGTGCAGGCATGCAATTAAATAACTCAGTCTCACACCGTCAGCGTCTTTCCATACCTTTTACTTGTAAGATGGTTAGACAGGTCCCAGGGAGGCTGATGGGGTTGATGGAGGATGAGTTTTGAGGCAACGGCTGAGCAAGGCAGGGGCCTCCTTTACTTTCCAATGATGATGAGTCCAACCAGCATAAAGCGTAGTTCACTCCTGAAACTTCAGCTATTTCAAAGCTGTACTGCCCGGTCAGTTTTGTGGTGGAGCCTTCCAGTGATGAAACTAGGTTCTTCTATGCTTGGCCTAGCTCAAAGTTCCTATTCCACCTGACCCCTGTTACGTACTGACACTTCAAGGGCTGCTTTCTGTTACCTAAGGTCCAGTAAGCCTCTGGTTCTTTTACCACTATGCGTGAAGCTATAGTGATGCTTCGGTCTCCAGTGACCGGTGACAATGTGCAGGATACTTTAATCCTAAAGCACTTCTGATTTCCTTCCACTATGCCTTTCGACTTGCTCACACTCTCAATAGCTATCTCAGTTCGTCTGCCAGTGGGGCACAGCTCTGACCAGGCTGAGGTGATCTGGCTCCCCTTTACTGGCCTCCACTTCTCTGAACTGCACACAGGTGGGATGACTCAGTACTGAGCCACCCGAGCTAGACTCTGCTCCTTCCTCCTCACAGGTCCAGGCTAGACTGCTGAATCACTAACTGAATCTGAACACTCCCTGTGGGTGTGTCTAAGTGTATGTGATGTCATGTGGAGCCCTTAACCTTTACCTCTCCACTCATCCTCCTGGTATTGTGTACCTTAAATACCAGGGCTACACAGATGAAACACATTATGGATCCTAAAAGTGGGTGGCAAAGCAAGGCGGAATGCTATGGGAAGGACGATGGCCTCAATCTTATAAGGACCGATGAACCTGGGACCCAGTTTCCAAGAGGGAACATTCTACTTAATATTCCTTGAAGTCAACTACACCAAGTCACCAACACACAGGTCCGGAACCACCAAATGTCTTTGATCAGCCACACTCATATTTGGACCCCATCTTCCTCAAATTATCAATAACCCTTTGCCACATAGATGATGAAAATCATTCTTCTCCTGATATCCCAGAAGAACAATTCCTATTAAATGAGCTGAACTGAGGATGGAACCCATACTTCCCGAAGAACGGGGACTTACCAGTAGACTCATGAGGATTATTTACAGCAAATTCAGCTAGAGGTAAGTAGGTAACCCAGTCCTCCAGATTCTCAGACACAAAACATCTAAGACAAGTCAAGATTATGGTTCACCTCTTCAGTTTGCCTATTAGACTGCGAGTGAAATGCTGAAGAGAACGACTGGTGGATCCCAAAATGAGTGCAAAACGCCCTTAAAAATTCGGAAATAAACTGCACCCCTGTTCAGACACAATAGGGATCTCATGAAATCTTACAATTTCACTGATGAAAATTTGCACCAAGGTCTTGACGTTAAGGTAAAGCTGGTAACGCAATAAAATGTGACATTTTACTGAATCTGTCCAACACCACCAAAATTATAATATTACCTGCAACATGGGTAGCTCAGTAATAAAATCGACCAATAAATGAGTCCAAGGTCTACTGGGAATCTCCAATGGTTGGAGAGACCCAGACAGACGAGTGTGAGAGGTTTTGGAATGCATACAGACACTGTAGGCGGCCACATACTCCCGGACATCCTGATATGACTCTGACCAAAAATGCTGAGTAAGAAGTTCTGTGGTGGCT
Organism: Oophaga sylvatica; assembly: GCA_033576555.1. Taxonomy (NCBI): domain Eukaryota; kingdom Metazoa; phylum Chordata; class Amphibia; order Anura; family Dendrobatidae; genus Oophaga; species Oophaga sylvatica. The sequence continues at coordinate 89,969 of JARQOD010000270.1, forward strand.
TTATTACCAGGATGTCAGGCCAAGACCGAATCATGATATTCACTAAGAACTCTCATATGGAGATTCACAGGTACAAAGAGTTTCCCTAACGGACAGGCAGCAGGGGTGTCCCCTGAGCCTTAACAACCTTGCACAACCTTTTGAGGGAATCGCTGCAATCAAACGATTCCTGTAACCGTCAATGAGACTTCTGCACCTCTCGACAGGTATTTTGGCCCACTCCTCAAGAGCAAACTGCTCCAGTTGTCTCGTTTTGAAGGTTGCCTTTTCCAGACGCCATGTTTCAGCTCTTTCCAAAGATGCTCAATAGGATTTAGGTCAGCGCTCATAGAAGGCCACTTCAGAATAGTCCAATGTTTTCCTCTTAGGCCTCTTTCACACATCCGGTGTGCGCCTGACGGCGCCCCCGGCATTTAGCCGCAGCGCCGCATCAGAAAACCTGATGCGCCGCTTGCGCCACATGTGTTTTTTTGCCGGATGGTTTCTGATGCCCGGAGACATCAGGGGAATCCGGCAAAAAAAAAAAAAACGTTACATGCTGCGTTTTGTCCGGCCGCCGGAATGTACATTTCCGCCGCATCCGGACAAAATCGCATACGACGCATTGACATGCGGCGCCATCCGGCGCTAATGCAAGTCAATGCAAAAAAAAACGCAAGCGGCGCATCAGGTTTTCTGATGCGGCGCTGTGGCTAAATGCCGGGGGCGCCGTCAGACGCACACCGGATGTGTGAAAGAGGCCTTAGCCATTCTTGGGTGTATTTAGCTGTGTGTTTTGGGTCATAATCCTATTGCAAGACCCATGATCTGCGACTGAGACCAAGCTTTCTGACACTGGGCAGCACATTACTCTCTAGAATCCCTTGATAGTCTTGAGATTTCATTGCACCATGCACAGATTCTAGACACCCTGTGCCAGATGCAGCAAAGCAGCCCCAGAACATAACAGAGCCTTCTCCATATTTCACAGTAGGAACAGTGTTCTTTTCCTGATATGTTTCATTTTTCCATCTGTGAACATAGAGCTGATGTGCATTGCCAAACAGTTCCATTTTTGTCTCATCTGTCCATAGGACATTCTCCCAGAAGCTTTGTCAACATGTAGTTTGGCAAATTCCAGTCTGTTTTTTTTATGATTTTATTTTCAACAATGGTGTCCTCCTTGGTCGTCTCCCATGAAGTCCACTTTGGCTCATACAACGACAAATGGTGCGAACTGACACTGTTGTTCCTTGAGCTTGAAGTTCACCTTTAATCTGTTTAGAAGTTTTTCTGGCTCTTTTGTTACCATTCGTATTATCCATCTCTTTGATTTGTCATCAATTTTCCTCCTGCGGCCACGTCCTGGGAGGTTGGCTACAGTCTCATGGAGCTTAAATTTCTGAATAATATGTGAAACTGTAGTAAACGGAACATCAAGCTGCTTGGAGATGGTCTTATAACTTTTACCTGTAACATGTTTGTCTATAATTTTCTTTCTAATCTCCTGAGACAACTCTTTCCTTCTCTTCCTCTGGTCCATGTTGAGTGTGATACACACCATGTCACCAAACAGCACAGTGAGTATCTGTAGCCTCTATACAGGCCACTCACTGATTCCAAGATTGTAGACACCTGTGATGTCAATTAGTGGACACATCTTGATTTACCATGTCCTTTTTGTCACATTATTTTCAGTTGTACCTTCATTTCTGTCCAGGCCTATTTCATGAGTTTTATTTTTTTAAAACTTCTGTGGAAGCATGGTTGAAAAGCAATGTCTGACTTTCATTTGTTCATTTTCATAGATTTTTGATTTATTACTAATTTTGTCAGATTCACGTTATTTCTGTGACCATTGTGGGTTTTTCTGTCATTAAACGAGGGGTACCAGCAATTAGTTCTCATAATGTCCTTTATGCTTATGGAAAGCTATTTTCCACTCATCCCCCTCTTTAATGCGGATTAAATTATACGGCCACCTGAGGTCCATCTTAGAGAACCATTTTGCTCCCACAATCTGATTAAAGAGGTCCGGGATGAGAAGGAGCTGATACGGATCACGGACAGTGATCAGATTGAGTTAGTGGAAATCTAGGCAGGAGCGTAACCACCCGTCTTTCTTCTGTACAAAGAAAAACCCCGCAGCAATGGGGGATGAGAATGGTCTGATATGACCCTTTACCAAACTATCCGCAATATGGTCCTTCAGGGCCTGTCTCTCTGGACCAGAGATATTATAGTTTGCTCTAGGGCAGCTTGACCCCAGGGACAAGATTAACAGTGCAGTCATAAGGAGTTCTTGGCTCCCCTGCTTCGAAAACGCATCCCCAAATTTAGACAGGTATTTCGGAACAGACTGGGTATCCACCCTAGCAAACCGGGTACCCAAGCAGCGTCCTTGACAATACTCACTCCACTTTACCACCTCCGGAGTCTGCCAATCTATTACAGGATTGTACAGAGTGAGCCAAGGAAGTCCAAGAACCACAGGCAAGGGCAGACCCTCTAACCCATAACAGTCAATAGCTATTGAGTGCATGGCCCCTACCTATAGATGTAACCCTCAGACAACTTGAGTAAAATACCCCTGTCTCAAGGGTGCATAGTCGATATTGATTATGGCCCTGCACCTGGACGAATCTAGTGTCGATCAAGTTAAACACCGCCCAATGTCCAGAAAGACAAAAAAAACTACATTATTTTTGCCCAGATGGTTCTCAGCAGGCAGAAAAAATGGTATACTACCCACGGAGGAGATATGTACACCCGGGTTGCTAACCTCCCCGCAACCCGGGCTCGTTAGCTTTACGGCGGTTGTTTACAGTGAGATAGGGAAGGACATGTGCCCACAAAATATCCCTTTCTACCATAGTAATAACACACTCCCCCTTTGTGTGGAACAACAAACTGCTTTCCAGAACGGGTTGCCCCACCCAACTGCATGGGTTCCTCAGGTGACTCAGACCAGGTTTCCCTTGGCCACCTGACCTTCCAAATATAGGGGTGTCTCTTTATGTCTCTGCGAAGACGGCGATCCACTTGCATAGGGCTAAGGCATCCTTCATCCTTACTGATAACCTTTCACAGAACTTAGTGTCTGTGGACAACCTCTGAAACTCGGAGCACTACTCCCCTGCCTGCCAGTCTCCTTGCTGAAGCGGACGCAGTGTGGACTCAGCCAGGAAGACGCAGTCAGGTCACCATATATATGACCCAGCACCAGAAAAAATTCCTCCACTGTCTGGAGCATCTGGGAGTTAAACGAGAGAGAGAATGGCCATGCTTGGGGGTCTCCGTGAAGGAGAGAGATTATTATACCCAACTGTTGCTCCTCAGTAACTGAGGAACAAAGATGTAACCTGAGGTATAGATTACAGGCCTCCATGAAAGCAGCAAACTAGCCAGAGAACCTGTCAGGCAAAGCAATCTTGGGCACCGCTAAGGGTTGCCTGGGAGTCACGATCCCCAAACCTGATGTGTTAAGGTGCTGCAAAATGACAGTGAGTAGATCTGCCACCTTCAAGATGAGCTGCTGCAGTTGCCCTGTCAGAGCAGTGATAGGATCCATAATTGATCAAAAAGCAATTTTGGTCAGAGCTAATGTCACAACTTTGTTGTCGGGTGTCCCAGAGCCAGGGGCTTCTTCTCTGTCCTAACGCTAGGGGCGCCCTAGCTCGCCCTGTTCCCCAGATTACTTCTAATGGTGAAGACACCGGGACCACATACCTTGCCTTAGCTCATGAATCTGTTCTCAGTCTGTACCCTTTCCCCACCCAGGGACGAGGGGAGTAGTAGTGTACCGTAATACAACAACCAGACTAACAAGGTAATACGAACAGGCATAACAAAAAATACCAAACATACAAATATACACACATAAATAACAGAGGGTTGCATCGGAGAGTGGAGGATGGGGTCAAACCAAAGTAGGAGAAGGAGGGAAATTATCACACACTCAAAAACCTAGCAACAGTCACAGATAAATCCAAAAACGCCTTCTCCAATAATAACCACCAACCTCCAGCCATGCAGCATAAGCTAGCTCTGACAATGAGTGCTAGCCAGGGCTCAGGTTATATAGAAGATGGGAGTGGCTAACAGTGCACAGCTGAGAGCCTTAATGCAGGAAAGCTTCCAGGAGCTCTCAACTGAGCTGATTAACCCTGCCCTGCTAAAAGTAGGTGAAGTGAGTAGGAGAAATCAGGCGCTGTGGTCTTCTGGTTCTTCTCTGTCACGGTAAACCCGTGGCAATTATGGAGAAAAGTATGTGCCCCCCCACATGCCACTAAAGGGGTTTCTTTATCCTTAGCTACATGCATAGACATTAATATTAAGAAAAGTATGTGCTCCTCACATCCACCTCCAGGGGCTTCTCTGTCCTCCATCTTCACCACTGCAGTATATAGTATGACATATATACCTGTGCTGACATCTGTCTCAGTGACATCATATGCAGTTACTTATTCTGAGGGTAGAGCACTGTGGGTTGGAGGTGTTGGCTCTCGGTGTCTCAGTCCAGAACGATATATGACTACAAGACGTCATTCTTGATTATTTCGATTTTACTGATTGTCCGAGAAAACATCAATTTTTTTGTTTCTAAATTTTGAAATATATTGTTGAATTTGAAGCCACACCCCTTCCTGTAAGCCACACCTTCTTTTTAGGTCCTGACCACTGGAGTGAGGGGGTTTAAATAGTCCCTAAACCACATGATGCCTGTGCCGCGTGGCTTCTAGGACTGCGTTTTTGGCACAAATGAAGAGCTTGTATCTCAGGATTAGTGGAATGTAAGTCATGGAATAAATATGTGTTGGGTGTAAAGTGGGAGCGAGCGGCAGAGATACAAGAAAGACAAATTCCCGGCTGAGACGTAAAATCGGCTCCGTCAGAATATCAGAGATCTTTATGCAGCAAACAATGTGGAAAAGTGGAGAAGAGAAGCGCGGAGTTTTGTGCGGAGAACTTCCCCTGACCTCGGCACAACCGGCGCCATAAACACAAAAGAAAGATGTGAAATAAGAGATAAAGTGTTAGTTCTGCTACATTAAATCGTCGCAACGACGCCGACCATCTGCTGGAATCAAATCCTCCACTAAAGATGTGCCGCTGCCGCCAGTCACCTCCGCCACCCTACACGCTGCGCCCCCACAGAACAGGGGATGATGGGAAGACCCACGTCTCTGCCTTCATCTGATGGAGGATGTTACGGGGTTTTGTTTTTTCCGTGTTCATTGTGTTCATGGTACAAATTATATTTGAGAAGAATGATCTTATGATTACAGACTGTGAAGAGCCGGAGGAAGTGTGCAACATGGAGCAAAAGCAGCAAAGGAAGAAGCCGTGGACGCAGGGTAATCATGGGCCACACTCCGGGGGTCCGCAGAGGACGGCAGGAGGGGTCACTTTGACTGTAGGAAACAGATCGTATATGGGAGTCCCCAGTAGGGAACATTTCACCCAAGGGTTTGCACTAAATGACACAAAGTATGTGCCCCCTGTGAATTTCTAGGAGGTCCCACTATGATGACATGGCAGACCCCCATTTTCATATTGGGGTCTTCCTAGATTTGGATTCACATTAAGACACTGAATCATGCAATTAGAGTTGGGGAAAAAACATCTGCAGGACCCTGATAACAGCAGCCACATCAGTAGTCAGTGACCACCGTATCAAAGCCCTGCGAAGGGTCTCCTGGTAGTGGCCTCCCAGCCACCTCCACTGATTGGTCAACCCTTGGGATGTGGTGTGCTTGTCGCGACACAATGTAACAATGTCACGGGGTCTTCTAATCAGAAGAGGCATTGGAGAAGCCATGGAAGATGGATGTTCACGGGGCTGTCGTCCAGCGGCCACAGTTCACTGACATAGTGGATCAGGGTCCTGAGAATATTTTCACACAACTTTACTCAAGTGGATAGATGACAACTAGCTGATCACTGGGGTCCGACCACTGAGACCTCCCACTATTCCTAGGAAATGAGCACTGAAATGCCCAATTAGAGTGGTGACCACACACGCTCCTTTTATTGTCATTGGATCTACTGGAAATAGCTGGGTGCAATGCTCCACTCTACAGGGGCACTGTAAGGCCAAATTGAACTAATTGGTGGGGGTCCCAGCCGGCAGACCACCGGTAAGTGAGGTATCACCGAAGCCATGGATAAGTGATAACTTGTCAGGTTGAGAAAAACACTTACAGCCCCAATTCAAAGTTTACATCTTTTTTTAGGTCACTTTCCTTTTTTTGTCTTGCGGTCTTAGTTGCCCTTGTTTGTGCCAAATTTTTCAAAATGGCACACATTTGTTTTTCGCAAAGTCAAAAATGTATTTTTTTTTCCCGTTTTGAACAGCTGAAAAAACTGACGCACAGGCAATGATGAATTATCATAGTGGAAACAGTCTTCTCCCAACTGTGGCCACAACGGCAGACGTCTGCGCTTTCCTAAAGGAACCCTTCCAGCTGTAAAGAGCAGTATTCCTCTTCCACCAGATAGTGCAGTTGTCTTTACACACTTTTGTGTCAATCATCCATGACAGTGGATGCTGCGATGAAGAAACGCCTTGTTGACTGGTAGAAGAGCGGATGCAGGGTGAGCCATAAATGTATCTATGAGGACGAGGGCAAGATGGTGGAGCTGGTCCGGCACAGGCTCCATGTGCTGACGGAAACAAGTCCTTACCATGGTATGTAGACAGGGTGCAAACGGAATCTGAGCCAATGGGAAGCAGCCTCCTGACTCCACACTTGGACGCCATGCTAGTCCCCCCAGATAAAAACTACAGCTCCCAGCATGCCCTGCCAGCCTGGGGTTGGAGGACAGTACGTTATTCTCTTGAATGATTTCAGAGTTCCAGTTATTAGCACCATCCTACAGACCTGAATGATAAGTCTGTGCCCCCTGTAGGTAGCAGATGTCAGAGAATGACACCTTGTGGGGGGCCGCCCTCATTATTTCTGCACCTATTCTATACTTGTGTTGCACGTCGTCCTCGGGTCATTATATATTCATCGACTCTCATAGAATCAGCTGAGTGGATGATCCTTGATGAATGCGCCACTTCCCCCCCGCGTCCTGACGATTATTAAGTGGAGAGCAAACAATCTCCTCTCCACGTACAATCAGTCTGTGCAATAAAGTCTGAACATCTGACAGAGTAAGTTCCCGAGAGAGGAGACATTCAGGGTGTCAGTGATACCCACGATGTCCGGAGCCTGTGACCTGACCCAGGAGGAGACATCACAGATACAATGTGCCACATAATGCACTAGTTACACCATGGGGAGCGTGACACATGGGTGGGCGTAGGGTCCTTGAGATAAACACACACTTATACTGTCTATCGTGTCAGGTCTTATTTTCTATGTTATGATGGGGGCAGCGCAAGGAGACATGATCCGTTATCAAAGAATCCCAGATTCCTGAATAATCCATCCTTCCAATCTTGCAGTGTTGGCTTTACGCTTCTCTAGCAGCCTCCTGACATTGCGCATACAGATTTCAGGTTGTGTTTGCTTGCTCGGCCATGGAGACTCCAATCCGAGCATCCGTTTAGGACTAGTCCCTCACTTCATGGCTGATCAGCTTCTACTTCAGGGCAGCTCCACCTCGCTGGCGACCATGGTGGGATGGGCAATTCTCTATGAAAACTGCTACTCATTCCTATATGCTGATGAGTATTTTGTTGGAGTGGTGGAGACATCTGAACAAGCTCTCGTGGAGGAACTTAAGGGGTCAGAACTAAATCTTTTATCGCTAGAATCCCAAAAATTCAAAAAAGTTTTCATTTGCGTTGAAAAGAAGTGTGTGAGGTTCTGAGGTCTCCTTGGATGGTGCTGGACACAGTGGTGCTAAAATACAGCCTTTGGAATGTCACAGGGACCTCAACATATTGGGTGTGAGTAAAATAATGGTAACTGTTCCGCACTGAAGAGCTGTCACCCACATCTGTACAGTTAATTCAGTGTTTTAACGGCTTTCTCTCCCTATGTCTATTACTAAGGTGTAAGCTGTAATGTAGTGTTGCTGAATTCCCTGCCTTGGCTTTTATAGTGGCTAACATAGCCCTTCTTGATTGGCTGTGCTATCAAGTGCAGCCTTGTCCGAGATTATGTGAGCTTTCTCTGATGCAAAGTTCTACTTCTTGTGAAAATGCAATTCTCAAGCGTGAATTAATCTGTCTCACATGCCGATTGTGTGAGACGAAACGCACCCATACACTCGGAACAGATGGAACCTTAGTAATAGATTGGTGTGTGATCGGGGATTTGTGTCGACCCGCCACCACAATTGTGGGTTACCAGGGCAATGGGGTACTCAGAGCCGAGCCCGTAGAAGTCTATGGGGATTGTCACAGGTAGCTGTGGCTCGGTCTGTGGCCCTGGCGGTCTGGCGTATGTTGGGGATGTATTTACAGGGGATAGGTTTATATACAGTTCGTGACGCCACCTGTAGTCTTCTGGTAATTTATACCAGCGCTGCTGTAGATCTCTGAGGGGATGGTGATGCAGCTAGATGTCGGGTCCCCTACAGGTGGGACTGGTCCCTCAGATCGGGAGTTAGGTAAGGATTGTGCAGGCATGCAATAATAACTCAGTCTCACACGGTCAGCGTCTTTCCATACCTTTACTTGTAAGATGTTCAAGCAGGTCCCAGGGAGGCTGATGGGGTTGATGGAGGATGAGCTTTGAGGCAACAGCTAAGCAACTTAGGGGCCTCCTTTACTGTCCAATGAAGATGAGTACGACCAGCCTGAAGCGTAGTCCCCTCTATGATTCCAGTTTATCCAAAGCTGTGCTTCCCAGTCAATTTAGTGTTAGGAGTCTTTCTATGAGGGAGCTGAATTCTTATTTTGTCCTGCAGAAACTCAAAGTCTTCACTTCCCCTGACCCCAGTTACGTACTGACTATAAGGGGCTTGTTTGCCGCGACCTAGGGTCCGGTAAATCTCTGGTTTTCTCTTCACTAAGCTTGTAGCTAATAGTGATCCTTCGGTCCCCAGTGACCGGTAGCAATGTGCAGGACTTTCCAAGCCAAACGCACTTTTCCAATAATCTTCCTTCCACTTTGCCCTTCGATTTGCTCGACTCTTAATAGTTAGTTCAGTCTTTCTTCCAGTGGGGCACAGCTCTGACTAGACTAAGGTGAATTTAGACCACCTGTACCAGCCTCCACGTTCTGAACTGATGACAGGCTCAAACTGGACACGTCTACTCTGTCCAAGGACAGGAAACTGACTGACTAAAAATCACTCCTCCCCACCCCTGCTGGGTGTGTCAGAAGTGTACATGATGTCATGAGAGACCTTAACTGTTACCTCTCCACTCATCCTCCTGGTATTGTGTACCAGGGCTACACATTCCCCCATGGTAAACGACAGCACTCCCGGGCTGTAAAATATAAAGAGACATTTTTGTTTATGCATGAAAATATTAACAATAACATTAATTCGTCCCATCCGGGAGGTGAGGATACTTGAACGTTGCAAACATTAACATTTTATATAGAAATACAAAAGTATTAAAATAGCATTCAATAAATAACGGTATACTTGTGAAGGACCCGCACCAAACCTTCAACGTGGGTCCTGGGTGGGCTGCAGGACATCCGAATGCAGACCTCACTCAGTGCCACACCACACGGTTTTTGGTTCAGAGGTAAGTCAAGGTTTCATGTGAAACCATTAAAAAGAAAGGCACAAAGTGCAACTATTTACAGGATACAGTTTTTTGGGCTGGCTCAGTCCTCAGCCTCTGAGTCCATTGTTAAACGAAGACATAATAGGGAAAAACACATTTATATATATAGACTTTTACAATGTTCACATAAATTCGTTATAATCACTGCTGATATCTAATGGGTAACTTCCCTTTTGTGATTCTCTCTGATCTACGTGGTGTAGCCTCAGGTATATCAAGTTGCGATCTGTCTGCACTGCGTAACGGCAAACTATAGAACTGCCTTAATCTTTCTATGGATCTGGCAAGCGTACTGATGGCTGGGCGGTGTGAGTCAGCTTCACCAGGAGATCCCATAGTATGGGGCGCTGCTTCAGATGATCCATCTTGAGGTTCCACAGGTTGAGGTGTTGCTGGATGGGTAACTCCTGAGCGGGCTCAACTGGCACCACAGCACAACTGGAGGTAGAACTTCCTCTCGTGGCTGATAAAACTGCAACACTGGAATTATCACAGCATCTCCCAGTCGGGGCCAATCCGCAGGAAAATCTCCCCAGATCTGTGTGTAGGACCTCTTCCTTTCTTTCTCCTTGATTGAGGACAGGGTTCTTTTCACAACTCTTTAAGTGTTCTGGACACAACTTCAAATGATCTCTGGACACAGTGATTGTTGTTCTTCCTCCGTCCTTACTGACGACACAAACTTTTCTGTTGTCATATTTAGAATCTTGTATGACGTAGGGTTCTTTGCTCCCACTGATTATCCAATTTGTGCATCTTCCTTTTTCTCTTTAATACACCTCTCCAGGCATCAAAGGCTTGGCAGGAGCATTTCGGTTGTAAACATCTTCCTGTTTCTCCGTGCCTTATTGAGACTTTCCTCCACACAGATTTGTACTCTTCTGTATTGCTCTTGCCGATTGACGTCCCAGTTTTCAACAGCGTCGTCTGCCTCCGGTTCTACCACTCCAAGTTCTAATCCATTGGTAGTTTTCCGGGCCTTGCTCTCATAAGATAAGCTGGAGTGCAGTTAGTTGAGCTTACAGGTGTATGATTATACAAATCAACCAAATCAGGTAGTAAATCCGGCCATCGATTCCTGTCTTCTAACGGTATGGATCTCAACAAGTCAAGGACAATATGGTTCATCTTTTCACAAAGACCGTTGGTTTGAGGGTGGTATGGTGTCGTTCTAATTTTCTTGCACCCGTACATATGACAGAATTCCTTGAATAAATCGGCTTCAAAAGCAGGTCCCTGATCGGTTAATACTTGCTCCGGATACCCATGCGGTCTACAAAAGCTTGCTTGAAAGGTCTTCGCGGCCGTCACTGCGGTCTGGTCCTTAACTGGAACAACCACCAGAAATCTGGAGTAATGGTCCACCATGGTCAAGGCGTATGAGTATCCAGTTCTACTTGGCGACAGTTTGACGTGGTCCAGGGCCACAATCTCCAGGGGACGAGTCGTCCGAATAGGTTGCAGGGGGGCCTTCTGACTTCCGTAGTCCTTTCTTCTGAGACCACAGGGTCCACAGTTCCGACACCACCTCTCGATGGAGCTGCGCATCCCTACCCAGTAGAACCGGCATCTCAACAGGGTCTCCAGCTTTCTCCAGCCAAAGTGTCCTGCTTGATCGTGGTACGCTTCCAACACCATTGGGACGTCTGCCTTGGGGACCACGATTTGCCAGACCATCTCATGGGTTCTGGGGTTGACGTATCTTCTGCACAACTTCTCACGGTATAGGAACAACCTGCTTTTCTCGTTCCACAGGAGCTTGGCTGACATAGGTGCATCCTTTTCCAAGGAGGAACCTTCCTGTTTTAACAACTCCTTGATGCGGCTGACCACTGGATCACTGTCCTGAGTCTCTTTCCAGCTGTGATGGGGTAAAGGATTTAATGTTGCACCATGCTGCTTTCTGTGAACTTGATGCTCGTGGACTACCCCATTTCGATGGAACGCAGGTAGCTCAATTTCTTCCAGGTCGTCCGATTCTTCTTCCGTATCAGAGTCATGCGGCATTCGGGACAACGCATCAGCATTAGCATTCTTTCGACCTGCCCGGTACTTGATAGTAAACTGGTAATTGGACAACCGAGCCATCCATCGCTGCTCCATGGCACCCAGCTTGGCGGTTTCCAGGTGCGTTAACGGGTTGTTGTCTGTGTACGCCGTGAACTTGTTGGAGGCCAGATAGTGCTTAAATCTTTCAGTAATGGCCCAAACCAGCGCCAGAAACTCCAGCTTGAAGCTGCTATAATTTTCCGGATTCCTCTCCGTTGGCCTGAGTTTTCTGCTAGCATAAGCGATGACTTTTTCTTGGCCATTCTGCTTCTGACTGAGAACTGCTCCCAGCCCTTCATTACTGGCGTCGGTGTACAACAGGAACGGTTGGCTGTAATCAGGATAGGTTAAGATCTCATCACCTGTCAGGATCTCTTTCATCTTTTGGAATGCTTCAGCCTGTTCTTTACCCCAATTAAAGGGAGGGTTTCTGCTCTTTAAGGATTGTCCTACCAGGAGGTCCTGTAAAGGAGCTGCCTTCTTCGTGTAATCTTTCACGAATCTCCTGTAGTAACCCGTTAGTCCCAGGAACTGTCGCACTTCCTTAAGGTTCTTCGGCTCCGGCCACTTCTGGATGGCGGTGACTTTCTCTGGGTCCGGCGCTACTCCTTCCGAACTGACGATGTGCCCCAAGTATTGTACCTTCTGTTTGAGTAGATGGCATTTTGAGGGTTTTAACTTCATCCCGCACCTGGACAGGGACTCGAATACTTCTGCCAGGTGCTTCAGATGGTCCTCATATGTCTTGGAATACACGATGACGTCGTCTAGGTATAGCAGCACGGTTTCAAAATTGAGATGTCCCAGACAGTTTTCCATCACTCTCTGAAATGTTCCTGGGGCACTACTGAGCCCAAACGGCATTCTGTCGAACTCACAGAGCCCCATTGGGGTGGTGAAAGCCGTTTTCTCACGATCCTCCTCAGCCACAGCCACTTGCCAGTAACCACTAGTCAGATCGAGGGTAGAAAAAGTAGTTAGCCGTTTTCAGAGCAGCTAATGATTCCTCTATACGTGGTAACGGTATGCATCCTTGTGTGTTTATGCGGTTCACCTGCCTGTAATCCACACACATTCTCATACTACCATCTTTCTTTTTAACCAGAACTAGAGGGGCTGCCCAGGGGCTACAACTATCCCTTATCACCCCAGCTTTCTTCATATCATTCAACATTTCTTTAGCTTTCTGATAATGAGCTGGAGGTATGGGCCTATACCGCTCTTTGATGGGAGGATGATTGCCTGTAGGGATATGATGTTGTACTCCCTTAATTGTCCCAAAATCAAGGGGATTTTTGCTAAACACTTGGGCGTACTCTTGCACCACCCGTAATACCCCTTGCTTCTGGTGAGCGGGAGTGGTGTCCGTCCCAACATGGAGTTGCTGACACCATTCCGCCACCTGAGTTGCTGGGTCATTGTCCTCCTCTATTTGACAGGAGTCTAAGGACTCAGCCGGGAGAATAGAATTATTATCAACAGCATGAAGTTTAGCAATGGTTGCATAACGGGGTAAATTTACCTCATCATCTCCCCAATTGAGAAGCGTACCGGTACTCTTCCATTCACCACTTCTACTACTCCTCTAGCAGTCATAAGTGTAGGTCTATGTTCTGAATGGTGGGGTTCTACTACAGCTTGGTAATTCTGTCCTCTCAGACCTATGGCTGCCCTGCACCAAATGATCATTTCACTCATTGGGGGTATCACAATAGGATCTGAGTCAGTGACCCGTACATTACCAATTTCGCCGTCGGTAAGCTTCGCTTGCTGCTGACACACCAGGGCCCGGATCTCTCTTTGGATTACTCCTCTCTGCCTTGGTCGGGCAATCTCAGCGAGCTGTTGGAGCAAGAACACAACTTCTCCCAAACAATTACCGATAATGTTAGTACCCAAAATGATATTTAAACCGTTCTCCTCATTTACAGTCTTTACTACCAGAAGCCCTTGGTCTTTCAACTCCTCTCTGCCCACCTTTACATCTACACATTTTGTTCCGAGTACTTCTACAGGAAGACCATTCGAAGCATACACAGTAAAGTCAAGGCTCGGAGGTTTAAGACTGTCCATTGACCAGTACTTGGTATATAGAGCATCAGGTATTAGGGTCACCTGGGACCCAGTGTCTAACAATGCTGGAACAGCAATACCATCTAGAATAATAGACAGGTAGGGTCGCCCGCCCACATACCTGCGGTTCCAGTCTAGGGGGCCTGACGGGTATTCTCCTGGGTGTTGGCCCTTGGACCCAGGTTCTGCCCGTTTAAAGGACACTGTGTAGACAGATGACCTTTCCGGTTGCAGCGGTAACAGATGATCTCTCGACGAGAAGGGTGTTGGTCAGAGGTTGCTCCTGGGGGTGGCGTTGTCCTCCTCCGGGGGGGCGACGTCTTCTTTCTTCTCCGGTGCATCCACGGAACGTCCTCTGGGCAGTCAGCTAACAAGATCTTCCCTTCCTCCTCTTTCCGCAGCTGCAGGGCACTCATCACAGCGGCCAGATTTTTAGTCAGCTGGCGCACCTCTGAGCGCAGACAGTCCAATTCACTAGGAGGTGTCACCGGCGCTTTGGCTTCAGCCACTAGCGGGGAACAGGGGTTACTGCCGGTTCCAGAGTGACTTCACCCTGATGATGTTGGGTGGCCACCTCAGGTTTGCCCAGGGGCCGCAGCCCTTTTATTGCCATGTCCTTTAGGGCATCAAAGGTAGCATCCGGATGATCTAAGGACCACCAATTTACAGTTCTGCGTTCCTCTGGGATCTCAATCCCTGTATAAATTGTTCTTTCAGCATTCTATTCTCGTCGATAGCATTTAAATTGTTAATTTGCTTAAGAGCTCTCAGGGCTCCCTGTAGTCGGCAAGCATAGTCCCGGATGCTGTCACCTGGCTGTTGTGAACAGTGATAGAAGGCCATCCGGAGATCCGTTTCTGTGCGGTCTTCAAATATGGCATGTAGCTTCAGGAAGATCGCAGGTACCGACTCCTGATCAACGGTATCCCAGGTCTCCACTTCCCTCTCAGCAGCACCAGTTAGCTGCCCTATTAGCACAGCAGCTTTTTGTCTCTCAGGCATGGAGTACATTTCTAGGATGCTGCATAACTTCCGCTTGAAGCCTGCTAATGTGCCTGGCTCACCGCTGTACTGGGGAAGCCATTTCGCCCCAGGCATATATGGGAGCGTTAGTGGCATGATCGGGACTACCGGACTGGGTGCAGGGCCTGCGCCCCCATCTGGCGCTACAATACCAGACGGTGCGGGATTGGGGCCTCCGGCCGGGGCCGCACTGTCAGCCGGTTGTTTGACATCTTAGCGCCCCCTTGGTTAAACGGAGCCTACCGGTTTCAGATGCTGCTACTTCACAGGCACCGCAGTGGGAACAGGACCTTCGTCGCAGGCGCTCTGATGTCAGAGCGTTCACTTCCTGTCGCAGGACCTGCAGCTCTATTTTGCGATGCAATTTGCGATGCGGATTGCAATGCAGATTGTGATGCAGTTTGCTATGCGGATTGTGATGCAGATTGCTATGCAGTTTGCGATGCGGTTTGCGATGCAGATTGCGATGCGGTTTGCTATGCAGTTCGCGATGCGGTTTGCAAAGCAGATTGCTATGCAGTTTGCGATGCGGTTTGCGACGCAGATTGCTATGCAGTTTGGGGTGCAGGTTGGGGGCGTGTCCAAGACTTTGCGCGCTTTTTCAGGTCCGCCCACCTTCTTCTCCAGCGCCTGAGGGCGCGAATATGGCGGCAAAATGGCGGATTTTAGCGCCAAACAATAGCAACAGTCTTTTTCATCAAAACACTCCACAGGCACACAGGGCTCGCAATGCTGCAAGTTTCGGATCCTGTTCGTGACGCCAAGTTTTTGTGTCGACCCGCCACCACAATTGTGGGTTACCAGGGCAATGGGGTACTCAGAGCCGAGCCCGTAGAAGTCTATGGGGATTGTCACAGGTAGCTGTGGCTCGGTCTGTGGCCCTGGCGGTCTGGCGTATGTTGGGGATGTATTTACAGGGGATAGGTTTATATACAGTTCGTGACGCCACCTGTAGTCTTCTGGTAATTTATACCAGCGCTGCTGTAGATCTCTGAGGGGATGGTGAGGCAGCTAGATGTCGAGTCCCCTACAGGTGGGACTGGTCCCTCAGATCGGGAGTTAGGTAAGGATTGTGCAGACATGCAATAATAACTCAGTCTCACACGGTCAGCGTCTTTCCATACCTTTACTTGTAAGATGGTAAGGCAGGTCCCAGGGAGGCTGATGGGGTTGATGGAGGATGAGCTTTGAGGCAACAGCTAAGCAACTTAGGGGCCTCCTTTACTGTCCAATGAAGATGAGTACGACCAGCCTGAAGCGTAGTCCCCTCTATGATTCCAGTTTATCCAAAGCTGTGCTTCCCAGTCAATTTAGTGTTAGGAGCCTTTCTATGAGGGAGCTGAATTCTTATTTTGTCCTGCAGAAACTCAAAGTCTTCACTTCACCTGACTCCAGTTACGTACTGACTATAAGGGGCTTGTTTGCCGCGACCTAGGGTCCGGTAAATCTCTGGTTTTCTCTTCACTATGCTTGTAGCTAATAGTGATTCTTCGGTCCCCAGTGACCGGTAGCAATGTGCAGGACTTTTCCAAGCCAAACGCACTTTTCCAATAATCTTCCTTCCACTTTGCCCTTCGATTTGCTCGACTCTTAATAGTTAGTTCAGTCTTTCTTCCAGTGGGGCACAGCTCTGACTAGACTAAGGTGAATTAGACCACCTGTACCAGCCTCCACGTTCTGAACTGATGACAGGCTCAAACTGGACACGTCTACTCTGTCCAAGGACAGGAAACTGACTGACTAGAAAATCACTCCCTTCCACACCCCTGCTGGGTGTGTCAGAAGTGTACATGATGTCATGAAGAGACCTTAACTGTTACCTCTCCACTCATCCTCCTGGTATTGTGTACCAGGGCTACACAGATTCCTCAAATCCAACATAAGAGCCGTCCTAATATCCCGGATCTAAATTAATACAAAATAGATTTTCCGCGCTTCCTCTGAGGATTTGCCGACCAATTACCGCGACTCCTGCTTCCCCCGTAAGAAAGTTAAAAGAGTAACGTCGTTAGGGAGAATAATTGCCTATAAAAAGCACAGAGAGAAGAGTGTAATGTACATAATGAATCAGATGGGAGCCAGGTCCAAAAATGAATAGTCATAAGCTCATTTCCATAGAAACTGTCGGAGACGTGGTGCCAAGTACGAGTATCCCTCTGCAGAACGGTATTTCTGGCACCAAGCGCAGCTCCTCACCTGTCTCATCTCCCTGACTGGTGACTACCTGAGAAGTTGCTTCATTATTCTTCCAGGGAGAAAGAAAAATAAAAATGATTTAGCAGACGGGAGCTGAATTTATAAATAAAGACGATAGTTGTGAATCTTTGTGCCGAGACTGTAAATCCCGAGCAATCCGGGAATGGATCCAGTGGATGCGGAGCCTCATGTATCTGCTGCCAGCTATGGAAAGTGACCAATGTCAGACCACTGACCAGATCAGCAAAGGTCAAAAGAGCTGCTCTAAAAAAGTGCCATCTAGTCCTACAGCATGTCCATCAAGCTCTGTCTCTGCTTGACTTTTAGGAACTCTGTCTGCTGTCAGTGAGTGGAAACCTCTTTATAGCTGAGAATGAGACAATTTTTTCTAAAAGCAGCAGAAACTCTCATGAGTTGCAATGTATCATCAGACGCATGAAACCTGTCCAGACTGCTCAGCTCATAGATGATTGTCTGGCCTGGATACATTGCAGCTAGCTATCAGCTGTGTGTACAGAACTAATTTTTCATTGATTTGTCTGCAGCCCCAACTGAGTGCAGCATAGCACAGGTAAGGAGACGCTAAGTTTGGGGATATATAGTTTTCTATGATTTATTTCAGTCTTTTCATGTAAAAAGCTTTTAAAAAGCAGCCAGAATTCACAGACAAAAAAAAGCCTAAGAGTCCTGCCGACTCCGCCCACACACCTAGAATTGATACATTTTTGAATTTATAAACATATAGAACTGCCAATCAGCAATGAGAGGGCGGGGACAACAGGACTCACAGGCTTTTTTTTTGTTAATTCTGGCTGCATTTTAACAGCTTTTTATACAAAAATACTAAACCAAATCATAGAAAACTGATTTCACTCTGCCTTTAGATCAGAGATTTCATAAAGCTGTTTTAAAACTTTGACCTCCTTTCGTACCTTCCTTTATTGGTGACCAATAATAATGTTAATTTGAATGATTTCCCATCATGCATCATTTACAATAAAATCCCATTTCAAACTTTACGGTATTGTTTCAGAATGATTACACCTGTGTAAGGAACAGACCCTGACAGAAGGTGCAGAAGTGTGACTGTAGGAGGTTCAAGAAGGAAGGAAGACCCAAAAATCCCTCTGACATATAGGAGGAGTACAGCACTACTACTAATAATAGGGGGTACTGTTATTGATTTTGTGGGGGCTTAAAATGACTCCTCTGATAAGGGCATGCTCACCAAAACTTTTAGGACACTGTAGACTGCTTATATATAAAAGGTGGAACTTGTGCTGGAAAATAGTTGTGAAGTAGATAACAGCCATGTACTGCAACAAAATACAGACCAGGGGGCTTCTGCCTCCTATTTGAAAATTTGTAGCAAAAAATTGTGCCATAACCGAGAGGTGTTGTGACAATACAGCATTTAATCTTAATTATCCAGATGTCAATTTTCAGTAAGCCAGGAGGCATAGACTGTTATCTTTATGTTGACTCTTCTTGCACCTTGAATTGATATTTGTAAATTGATGAATGGTTCAGCTCCTACAGTTTATTATACTGTTATCTTTGCAAAACAGGGATGCAGGGTCACTGAACAATGATGTTTGCTGATATGTTGATCCCAGGCCATTCAGTTTGTTGACTTGCAAACATTGATGGATAAACTATACAATGTGGTTTATCCTCATCACCTCTTCCACTTGACTTGTGGATTATGGCTTGTAGGACAATAGTTGTGAACTATAAAAAGGGGATATGCCTCTGTTAAAAAATATTCAAGAGATCCAGAGAACCAGAGACTCTTTATAAAACCACAGCCAAGGAACACTCTACAGGATAGCTGCCAGATCATAGCTCTATCACAAGGGATACAGATTTGACTTTCTACAGGATGCCAGCTTAGGGGACTATGGCCCCGGCTGAAAGAATGCAGATCTGATCCATTGACCATCACTGAACCCATGGAAATATTTGGGAAAGCAGGGATTTGGACCCACCGGTCACCTGGCTCCATGGAGATGTTCAGAGAAGCCAGGTTGTGACCCTACGGTAACCTGGCCTTTTATTTAAATGGACTGTCATCTTCCTATGCTTGTCGTTACCTCCTCTTTGTGAAGCTCTAAAGTGACAGCTGCCATTATCCTGGAGAGTCAACGGAAGGGTGAGACTTTGCAATTTTGCACCATCTTGGGTTATTGTGCTGGGACTGTTCTGTGTATTGTTTTCCTGTTTTGTGGTTCAATAAAATATTGCCACACTGTTTTACTGTCTCCCTGTGTTGTCTGAGTAGCATTACGCCCAAGATAAAAGGAGAGCGGGCATTTGTGGGATGATGTCTGGTGCATGCAGTTTCGGCTAGCGGAATAGAGCACCCGCTGACCCCACATATATCTACAGGTATGAATACTGGCTACAATGAGCAGAGATACTTTGCATTAATGATATATTTGATTGCTTTTTGTTACTTTTTAGTCCCCTCCTGAGTCTTTTTAGCTTGGCTTTGCTCACAATGATGCTTCTGTAAACGTGAACATGCCCATTCACCCATCGTCTGTTGTCAATTTCTGGCCTGATCTCTTCACCTGGTAATTGATGTCTTTGGTCCATCATTCTCTGAGCTCTAAAACAAATCCGTGAACCTAAACGTCGGGTTTTATGGGTTTAACGTCCCTGAACTTGTTAGCTCCATTCACCGGCTTATAAATCGGCATATAATACAGTTTCCCGCTATTTAATAGGTAATTAGTGCCACAATGGGGAAAATATGGTACTAAGCAGGAGCTAGACACCTGTACTCCACTAATCACTCTCAAAGTGATCTCTTAATGAGCCATGTATCCATAGCAACTCAATCATTACCCCCTACCAGCCAATAGGAAGCTTCCCAGTAATTTAAAGAGCTGACATGATGTTCTTCTTGTAAAATGCTGAAGACATACAAGGCTGTGTATAAGGGTCGGAGTGACAGATGTGTCATTATCCCGACGATGTGTTGATATAATATGGGCTGCATTGGAAGAGAGGGATTCGTCTATCTCTGAGATGTACAGCTGGGATCAATATGATTGTATGAAGGAGAGACGGTAATTTACTCCTCATCTTCATGTTCGTCACGAGCCTGGGTGTGAGATATGAAGGTGAAACATTGCCCATCACGAGACCAGTCTGCATGGTGACTGAGAAAGATGAAGTTATTGTGGGTTGTAGTGCAGCGGTATCCACACTGTGCAGTGATGAGGCAGGGACCCAGCAAAGCTCAAAGCAAAACGTGTTTTAATGTCCAACTCACAAAAATACACAGCACACGATATCCTCCGGATCACAGCCGGGAAACTAGACAGTCCACATCCGAGACCGCTTGCCATGGGCGACTGCATGTGCATGCTGAGAGGTGCCAGGCCTTTTGGCTCAGCTTGGCCCTGTGTTGCCTCACACAGGTGGAGCTCTGCAGAGCCTTCTGCTCTGCACGCTTGCAAAACCAAACTGACACACGCAACTCTCTACTGCAGGAGTTTTTACATGGAACCTGTGGCCGTAGGCCACATGGAAAACACAGCCGGGAAGGAAACGGACTGCCCCACTACCATCCTGGAGTCCGTTTAAAAAATAAAAGCCAGAGCAGGTTTTCTTAAATCTGCCTTGGACAAATAGCTTGCCCAAAACCAACACTTACTTTTTTTTTTGCATTGCAATGACAGCTATGCCTATGACTGCAATGCACTTCCGTGGCCTCAATACACTTCTGCGTGCATCCTGGGGGGACACATATTGACCCTCACATATTATACCAGTCACTGCCTCACAGGGTGAAGAGGCAATATTCACAATCATGCTCCAGAGACAAAGGCAAAAAAGTCCTCTGCATTGTAAATGGGGGCCTATTAAAAATATTGCTTAAAGGATTAGGAGAATTTGAGAATCAGAAGGTCACACTGACTTTCCATTGTGACATTGGTGCCAGGTTCAAACTGACCTTCTATGGAGTCATTGGCTGTAGGTTAACATTGACCTTCCATAATGATATTGATGCTAGTACACACTGATCTTCCATGGTGACATTTGTGGTAGATTCACACTGATTTTCCATGATTACATTGATTGTAGGTTCAAATTGGCCTTCCAAGGTGACACTGGTGCTCAATTCACACTGACATCTCTTGGTGACTGTCATGGTTCCACCCCTTAGGGTGTCTGGTATGCAGTTACTGACAGCTCGGCCGTCCAATCCGGTACAGGGGTGTGCTGAAGCTGTCAGTACTTTGATTGACAGCATGGCCATCCAATCTGGTTCAGGGGCATGCTGAGCTGTCAATGTGTTGATTGACAGCTCGACTAGCCAATCTGTGACTGGGAGGCATCGGTTGTCTCCAATTCTTCACTATCCTGGATGATTGCCATGCTTACTTAAAGGGAATCTGTCACCCCATTTTGGCTATATCAGATAAAGATACGCCTGAATAGTGCGTCCCATAAGTAACCTATCGGTATCTACCATATATCCTGACACCCCCGTTTTCATGCCCAAAAACCTTTGTAAAGTTTGGTTTTCTGTATGCTAATCTGGGCGGTCCGGTGCGGAGGGCGGTGTTTTTTTGCTTCCTCCCCCCCGCTCCTCTGTTTCTCTTGCGTAGGTCCGTCTGTGCATAGCAGAGACGGCGTAGTGTTGCCGCTATTGCGCGTTTTAAAATCCCCCAGCGCCTGCGCAGTGTGCTTTGCCCAACAGTGGGAAAGCATAAAATCATTACAGCCCATGCGCAACTATTTTCGGTCACTTTCCTTGCCCCGGAAATGACTGCTTGCCTTGGACGACTTCCGGGGCAAGGAAAGTGACCGAAAATAGTTGCGCATGCGCTGTAATGATATTATGCTTTGCCCACTATTGGGCAAAGCACACTGCGCAGGCGCGGGGGATTTTAAAACGCGCAATCGCCGGAACACTACGCCGTCTCTGCTGGTTTCTCCCGAACCTGTCATATCCCTCATGATACATTTTTGGGAGAGAAAGACCAGTTTAGGGTATTCAGGGAGAGCTGTAACTTATTATTTACCCTGTGTCCCCAGACGTCAGGGGAGGAGTTCCAGCCAGTGGGAATAATCATGTCCCTACTGCGAGGGGGTTCTTAGACCTGGGCATTTTCTTTGTCCCCACAAGCCACCCAGAACGGTTTTCTGTTTTTTGACAGTTCAGGTCTGATCTATGATGAACCCGACAGAATCCAGTTTGCTGAGGCTTAGATCATGAACCTTGCACAGTTTTGGCAGTGGTCCACCCAAGTTCTATGGAACAATGCAGCTCTCAAGTGCCAGTTCCAAACAGTCCTTTCCAAGACACTCAAGGAAGGTTCTCCATGACTCCCCTTGTTCTCTGATGGAGGCCATGACTCAGGCCATACGAATGGACCTCAGAATCCGTGAGAGACATGGTGAACAGCAGACCGCAGGTTATACATCCCCGGAGAAGGTCCATTTACCCGAGGTTAGAGTTGAAAGTCTGCGCGTTGCAGAGAGAAGACGGAGACAAGATCTTGGACTCTGTCTACAGCCATGGCAAAAAGTTTTGAGAATGACACAAATATTAATTTTTACAAAGTCTACTGCTTCACTTTTTCTAATGGCAATTTGCATATACTCCAGAATGTTAGAAAGAGTGATCAGCTTAACAGCAATTACTTGCAAAGTCAATATTTGGCTAGAAAATGAACTTTATCCCCCAAAACACATTCCAACATCATTGCAGCCCTGCCTTAAAAGGACCAGCTAACCTCTTTTCAGTGATTGCTCCATTAACACAGGTGTGCGTGTTGATGAGGACATGGCTGGAGATCAATCTGTCATGATTAAGTAAGAATGAGACCACTGGACACTTTAAAAGGAGGCTGGTGCTTGGCATCACTGTTTCTCTTCTGTTAACCATGGTTATCTCTAAAGAAACACGTTCAGTCATCATTGCAATGCACAAAAATGGCCAAACAGGGAAGAGTATCGCAGCTAGAAAGATTGCACCTCAGTCAACAATCTATCGCATCATCAAGAACTTCAAGGAGAGAGGTTCCATTGTTGCCAAAAAGGCTCCAGGGCGCCCAAGAAAGACCAGCAAGCGCCAGGACCGTCTCTTAAAAGTGTTTCAGCTGCGGGATCAGGCTACCAGCAGTGCAGAGCTTGCTCAGGAATGGCAGCAGGCAGGTGTGAGTTCATCTGCACGCACTGTGAGGCGGAGACTCTTGGAGCAAGGCCTGGTCTCAAGGAGGGCAGCAAAGAAGCCACTTCTCTCCAGAAAAAACATCATGGACAGACTGATATTCTGCAAAAGGTACAGGCAGTGGACTGCTGAGGACTGGGGTAAAGTTATTTTCTCTGATGAATCCCCTTTTCGATTGTTTGGGACATCAGGAAAACGCCTTATTCGGATAAGACAAGGTGAGCGCTACCACCAGTCTTGTCTCATGCCAACTGTTAAGCATCCTGAAACCATTCATGTGTGGGGTTGCTTCTCAGCCAAGGGAATCGGCTCTCTCACAGTCTTGCCTAAAAACACAGCCATGAATAAAGAATGGTACCAGAATGTCCTCCAAGAGCAACTTCTCCCAACCCTCCAAGAGCAGTTTGGCGATCAAAAATGCCTTTTCCAGCATGATGGAGCACCTTGCCATAAAGCAAAGGTAATAACTAAATGGCTCAGGGAACAAAACATAGAGATTTTGGGTCCATGGCCTGGAAACTCCCCAGATCTTAATCCCATTGGGAACTTGTGGTCAATCATCAAGAGACGGGTGGACAAACAAAAACCTAAAAATTCTGACAATATAAGCTTTTGTTACTCATATGGTTGCAATTATATTTCTGTCTGTGATAAAAACATCTGTCAAAACACACATAAAAACCAGAGGGCAGCAGATCATGTGAAAATATAATATTTGCGTCATTCTCAAAACTTTTGGCCATGACTGTATACTGTGATCTCTCAGGACATTTTCGTAAGAATTGCCCAACTCGTCCTCAAGCTATCGAACCATCGGGAGAACGTCTGAGTCTTTGTGATGGCTGAGGTGGTCACCCAGACTCCCATGTACCTTTTACTTCTTTTGATAAAGTACTGATAAATTCAATGATTTCCTTCGAGAACCAAGTGTTATCAACATTGGCGTTTATTGACTGTGGGTCTGCTGCTAACTTTATTGATTTGGGACTGGTTCTAAAGCTAGGGTTAGGGACAGTTAGTTTAGAAAGACAAATTCAAATAATCACCCTTGATAAGTCACCGTTAGCTCACAATTTGGTCAAGAGAGCAACGGTGGATTTCACTCTCCAAGTGGGAGCACTCCACTCTGAATCCATCTCCTGTTTTGTGTTGGATAATTTTCCTGTTTGTTTGGTACTGGGGTTTCCATAGTTGCAGATTCACAATCCCGTTATTGATTGGTGTCAGAAGGAGATTGTGAAATGGAGCCCCAATTGTTACAAAAAATATCTAAAAGATGTACAAATATGCTCTGCTGGTCTGGAGGGTCTTCCGGGGTACCTGAAGGACTTCGGAGATGGGTTCTCAGAAAATGAGGTGGAGATAATACCTCCCCATCGTCCCTTTGATTGTGCTATTGACCTTATTCCTAGCGCCAAGTTGCCAAAAGCTCTCCTTTGCAATTTGTCTGGCCCTGAACGGGCCTCCATGAAAGGATATGTTAACGACAGTTTACGGAAGGGTTAAATCTGTCCTTCCTCCTCCCCTATAGCTGCTGGATTTTTCTTTGTTAAAAAGAAAGATGGGGGTTTCCGTTCTTGCCTTAATTTCCGAGAACTAAATAAGATCTCGGTTAAAAACACTTACCCACTTCCACTCATCCCCTACCTATATATTCAGCTTCTGGGGGCCAGGGTGTTTTCTAAACTTGATCTTAGAGGGGCTTACAATTTGATACGCATCCAGAAGCATGATGAGTGGAAAACAACGTTTTTAATGTCTTAGGGTCTGTTTGAAAACCCTGTCATGCCTTTCGGATTATCTAATGCACCTGCTGTGTTTCAAAATTTTATGAATGATATTTTCTCTGATTGCATTGGAAGATATGTTGTGATTTGCCTGGATGATATTCTAATTTTCCCGCCAGACTTGGACACTCACCAGGAACATGTCCGTGCTGTGTTACAGAGATTGAGGGAGAACTCTCTGTTTGCTAAGTTAGAGAAATGTGGTTTTTTTCTGTGCAGGAGATCTCTTTCTTGAGGATTATCTTGTCAGCAGAAGGGTTTAAGATGGACCCTGGGAAGGTGCAGGCCATAATTGATTGGGTTCAACCTCCTGATTTTAAGGCTTTACACCGTTTTCTGGGATTCGCCAGCTATTATAGAAAATTTATCAAGGGGTTTTCACAGATTGCTAAACCACTTACTGACACGTAAGGGGGGCGAATCTCAAGGTTGGTTGCCGGGGTCTATCAGGGCTTTTGAAAGATTAAAAGAGTGTTTTATGTCCACACCCATTGTGATCCGACCTGATCTCCAAGAACCCTTCATTGTGGAGGTGGATGCTTTGGATATTGGAGTGGGTGCAGTCTTATCGCAGGGGCCCAAAACTCAGACTAACCTGCATCCATGTGCTTTTCTTTCTAAAAAATTTTCACCGGTGGAGAGAAATTATGATGTTGGGAATCGGGAGATACTTGCTGTCTAATTGGCCTTTGAGGAATGGAGGCATTTGTTGGAGGGGACGGTTCATCCAGTTACGGTGATCACGGTTCACAAGAATTTAGCTTACATTGAAACGGCTGAAAGGTTAACTCCTAGACAGGCTAGATGGTCCTTGTTTTTCTCTCGATTTAATTTTTCTATTACATTCAGGCCTGGGTCTAACAATGTGAAAGCTGATGCTTTATCTCATAGTCTAGATTCCATTTCTCCTCCAAAACTTTCATCCTCCATTATTCCTCAGGGTATTGTGATGTCTATGGTAACCTAGGAGCTGGAAGAGGAGATTCGTAAAGCCCAGTCGTTGGCTCCTTCTTCTTCCCAAGGGTCCAAATTATTTGTGCCCGTGTACCTAAGATTGCGGGCGTTACAGGAATTTCATGATTCCGTTTTAAGTGGCCATCCTGGAGTTACTGGCACCAGGAAAGCAATTGCTAGACTTTTTTGGTGGCCTTCCATGTGTAAGGATATTAAAGATTTTGTATTTACTTGTGAAGTCTGTGCACGCTCCATAGTCAGTCATAGCCGGCCGGATGGGGAATTGGCGCCATTGCCTATTCGAGAAAGACCATGGACTCATTTATCCATGGATTTCATTACAGATTTGCCTCTGTCTGATGTGAAGACTGCTATTTGGGTGGTAGTTGATCGATTCCGTAAACAAGCTCATTTTGTTCCTTTGTCAGGATTACCTAATACAGAGACACTCTTATCATCCTGAAACCAATGGTCAGACTGAGAGGATAAATCAATCTTTGGAACAAATTTTAAGGTGCTTTGTGGCAGCTCGACAGGAGGACTGGTCTTCGTTTTTTCCTCTCTCTGAGTTTGCTTTTAACAGTGGAGTAAATCAATCTACCGGAATTTCACCATTCTTCTGTAATGATGATTTTCATCCCCATTTTGGTGAATTTTCTAGGATTAGTTCTTAATGTCCTGGGGTGGAGGTCACCGTGCAGAGACTTGGGGATGTCTGGAGGGAGGTTCAAAAGAATATTGGGACTGCCCAGATTTGCAAAAAACGAAAGGCCAATAGAAGACGTTCAGCGGGTCCTGTTTTTAAGATTGGGGATAAGGTTTGGTTTTCATCTAGGAACATTAAACTTAAAGTGCCATCGGTGAAGTTGGGTCCAAAGTTTATTGGTCCATATGAGATTCTAGAGGTGGTCAATCCGGTGGCATTTAGATTAAAGCTTCCTCCATCCCTTCGCATCCCTAACGTATTCCATAAATCCGTATTAAAGGAGTATGTCCTTTCTGCATTGTCTCCCTTATCCCCGCCTCCTCCGATTTCAGTAGAAGGTGGCCTGGAGTATGAGGTTCAGAGGCTTGTGGATTCTCGGAGGGTCTGTAATTCCTTCTAGTATCTCATCCACTGGAGGGGATATGGACCAGAGGAGAGATCCTGGGTCCCTGCTCGAGATGTGAAGGCCAATCGGTTAGTCAGGGCCTTCCATCTAAAATTTCCTGGGAAGCCTGGGGGTCCGGTAGCCACCTAGAAGAGGGGGTACTGTCATGGTTCCACCCCTCAGGGTGTCTGGGATGTAGTTACTGACAGCTCGGCCATCCAATCCGGTACAGGGGTGTGCTGAACCTGTCAGTTCTTTGATTGACAGCATGGCCATCCAATCTGGTTCAGGGGCGTGCTGAGCTCCCTGCCTCCACACTGAAGCGTTCACTAACAAAGACACAGGGTGGGAGTTACATGCCAGCTGCAGCTTTCCTTATGATTGTCTTCCTGACGAAGACTCGTGTCTGAGCTGAAATGTTTGGAAACCACTTTCCTTTGCATAAGATAAATAAATAAACTTTAAGAGGAACAGTTCTGTCTTCACCTTTTTGGAGTGTGCCGGGGTTAGGTATTTTATAGTGTCTCAACGTTTTACCCCTGAGCACCTAACATTGGTCGAGCAAGATCCTATCCACCTTTATGACAGCTCGACTAGCCAGTCTGTGACTGGGAGGCGTCAGCTGTCTCCAAGTATTCACTATCCAGGGTGATTGCCATACCTACTTAACTGAGCAGCTTCTCCCAGAACACTGCCAGATGTACATTCAACAAGTGAGGTTTGTGCTCCTTGTGCCTTGAGTTCTGTATGCTTGATCTGTTGCCTGACCTTGGACTTCCTTCTGACAATCTGCCTGTTTAACCCATTCTGCTCTGATCCGTTATTCTCCTGGTACTCTGATCTCGGAATGTTACCTATGTTTTTATCTCTTCCTACTGTTTATGACATACCTTCCTGACTTCTGACCTTGGACTCCTTGACCACTCTGAATCACGGCTTGACCGTGAGAAGTGACTAGCGTCACAGTGACATTATTGGTAGGTTCACACTGACCTTCTATATTGATATTAATGGTAAGATCTCACTAACCTTCTATGCTGACATTGGTGGTAGGTTCACACTGACCTTCCATGGTGACATTTGTGCTCAGTTCACACTGATGTTACATGGTGACATTGATAGTAGGTTCACATTAGCCTTCCATAGTAACATTGGCGCTAGGTTCACACTTGTCTTTAATGGTGACATTAGTGCTTGGTTCACACTGAGCTTCTATGGTGACATTGGTGGTAAGTACACACTGACCTTCCATGGTGACATTGGTGTTTAGTTCACACTGACTTTCCATGATGACATTTGTGTTCAGTTCACACTGACCTTCCATGGTGACATTAGATTTAGTTCATACTGATCTTCCATGGTGACATTGGTGGTAGGTTCACATTAACCTTCCATAGTAACATTGGCACTAGGTTCACACATATTTGATGGTGACATTAGTACCTAGGTAACATTAGTTCTTAGGTTCACACTGACCCTCCATGGTGACATTTGTGGTAGGTTAACAACTGACCTTCCATGTTGACATTGGTGGTAGGTTCACACTGTCCTTCCATGGTGACATTGGTGGTAGGTTCATATTTACCTTCCATAGTAACATTAGGGATAGGTTCACAGTGATCTTTAATGACATTGGTTGTAGATTTACACTAACTTTCCATGGTGACATTGGTTGTAGGTTTACACTGACCTTCCATGGTGACATTAGTGCTTGGTTCACACTGACCTTCCATGGTGACATTAGCGCTAGGCTCCTATTGACCTTCCGTGGTGATATTGATGGTAAGTTCACACTGACCTTCCATGGTTACATTGGTGGTAGGTTCACACTGACCTTTCATGGTTACATTGGTGGTAGGTTCACACTGACCTTTAATGATGACATTGGTTGTAGGTTCATACTGACCTTTAATGATGACATTGGTTGTAGGTTCATACTGATCTTTAATGATGACATTGGTGGTAGGTTCACACTGACCTTCAATGGTGACATTAGTGCTATTCTCACACTGACCTCCCATGGTGACTTTTGTGGTAGGTTCACACTGGAGTGTACAAATATAAATACAATCCTAGGATTATTATTAATGGTTAACAAGAAACAGGCTGTCAGCAGGAACTCCACTTCATATTTCTGCATCCTTCAAAGAACAGCCTCTTGATGAACCTATTTTCTAGAGGGGAAACTTGTTGAGGCACATCATGTGGACTGATGAGCATCTTATGACACATGCTGTTCTTTCTGGTTACTTGATTTTGAAGGAACCTTTATAACCTTTTTAATATGTAGACCTTGCTGAATACATTTAGGAGTATCTGGTATGTGTTATCTTTGTGATACCCGGCTCTGTGTATATTGAGCGATACTGATAATTGTAGTTTAATGACACGTATATAGGTTGTTTATTTATTTATTATATATCATGTTGGGTGACCTTTATTTACCTTAGGGTATTTTCCTTTTCTAATTTGCTTATCCCTATATACTGCATTTCTTTCTAGTTTGTACTGATTATCCCTGGTCAGGGTTATTACTTATTATCATAGGTTTAACCATCGTTGAGCCCCCCCCTCAGCCATTTTGCACTTGTTCCTCGGGTGCCAACCTCCATGGCCTAGGCAGAAAAAAGCAAGGGGATGTCCTTATACTCATGTATCAGTTTGTTTTTGAGGCCCTCACTAGCATTATCAGTTTTTCCCATGGTTGGGTATTGTTACCTTTTTGCTGATATCTAACAGTTTTTCATTTTTGATGGTTTGTTTTGGGGTTGTGATTTTAATATACCTAATAAACTTTGTTGACAGGGATTTTTCCTAGTTAGCTTATTAGCTTAGATGTGTTATATAACACAAAAATGGACATCAAAGCACATAATACTCGATGGATCAAAAGATATTCAATTTTTTGAGCCCCCGCAAAAAAAACTGCAGCTATCTATTTTCCAACGGACTTCACAGGCCTAATCCCTGTCTGCAGACTGGACTATGTCACTCTCCCTGCTCCTGCGACTCTCTCTTCCTCCCTAGGCTAAATGCAGAATATATGTGATAGACGATTAGCTCTTAGAACAGCTGTTAGTATGATGGCTCAGCTTCAGCACCAGTATCTACACTACAGGCCTCTGATTCGTTATACTGATCATACACGGGCCTGGACAAGCAGTCTCTCCCTCCAATACCAAGTGTCATAGAGCTGTGCAATGGCGTCAGTGTCCCGAGCCGGGCGGCGCCTGTCCATTTATAACCTCTGATGGTGTTACACGACCAGCCAATTACAGTAATGCCACAACCAAGTTGGCTACATCATTACAGTGACTCACAGGCAATCCCTGCATGCTTATTGGCTGCGCAACAGGCGAGGATTCAAGTTTTACACGAGTAGTGCCGATTACTTGCCAAGTAACGAGCGCATCCAAGCACCGTAATACTCAACTGATAACGGAGTATCATTGAGCACGTTCGCTCATCGCTGACCTTCCATGGTGACATTGTCTTTTGGTTTACACTAACCTCTCATGGTGACATTGGTGGTAGGTTCGCACTGATTTTCCATGGTGACATTGTGTTTAAGTTCACACGACCTCCCATGGTGATATAAAGGAGGGACAGGCCTGTAGTCGTGACCTGAATTACTGTAACATCTACAGTCAGGGCCAGAAATATTTGGACAGTGACACAATTTTCGCGAGTTGGGCTCTGCATGCCACCACATTGGATTTGAAATGAAACCTCTACAACAGAATTCAAGTGCAGATTGTAACGTTTAATTTGAAGGGTTGAACAAAAATATGTGTTAGAAAATGTAGGAATTGTACACATTTCTTTACAAATACTCCACATTTTAGGAGGTCAAAAGTAATTGGACAAATAAACATAACCCAAACAAAATATTTTTATTTTCAAAATTTTGTGGCGAATCCTTTGGAGGCAATCACTGCCTTAAGTCTGGAACCCATGGACATCACCAAACGCTGGGTTTCCTCCTTCTTAATGCTTTGCCAGGCCTTTACAGCCGCAGCCTTCAGGTCTTGCTTGTTTGTGGGTCTTTCCCTCTTAAGTCTGGATTTGAGCAAGTGAAATGCATGCTCAATTGGGTTAAGATCTGGTGATTGACTTGGCCATTGAAGAATGTTCCACTTTTTTGCACTCATGAACTCCTGTGTAGCTTTGGCTGTATGCTTGGGGTCATTATCCATCTGTACTATGAAGCGCCGTCCAACCAAGTTTGCAGCATTTGGCTGAATCTGGGCTGAAAGTATATCCCGGTACACTTCAGAATTCATTCGGCTACTCTTGTCTGCTGTTATGTCATCAATAAACACAAGTGACCCAGTGCCATTGAAAGCCATGCATGGCCATGCCATCACGTTGCCTCCACCATGTTTTACAGAGGATGTGGTGTGCCTTGGATCATGTGCCGTTCCCTTTCTTCTCCAAACTTTTGGCTTCCCATCATTCTGGTACAGGTTGATCTTTGTCTCATCTGTCCATAGAATACTTTTCCGGAACTGAGCTGGCTTCTGGAGGTGTTTTTCAGCAAATTTAACTCTGGCCTGTCTATTTTTGGAATTGATGAATGGTTTGCATCTAGATGTGAACCCTTTGTATTTACTTTCATGGAGTCTTCTCTTTACTGTTGACTTAGAGACAGATACACCTACTTCACTGAGAGTGTTCTGGACTTCAGTTGATGTTGTGAACGGGTTCTTCTTCACCAAAGAAAGTATTCGGCGATCATCCACCACTGTTGTCTTCCGTGGGCTCCCAGGTCTTTTTGGATTGATGAGTTCACCAGTGCTTTCTTTCTTTCTCAGGATGTACCAAATTGTAGATTTTGCCACTTCTAATGTTGTAGCAATTTCTTGGATGGGTTTTTTTCTGTTCTTGCAGCTTAAGGATGGCTTGTTTCACCTGCATGGAGAGCTCCTGTGACCACATGTTTCCTTCACAGCAAAACCTTCCAAATGCAAACACCACACCTCAAATCAACTCCGGCCCTTTCATCTGCTTAATTGAGAATGACATAACAAAGGGATTGCCCACACCTGTCCATGAAATAGCCTTGGAGTCATTTGTCCAATTACTTTTGGTCCCTTTAAAAACAGGGTGGCACATGTTAAGGAGCTGAAACTCCTAAACCCTTCATCCAATTTTAATGTGGATACCCTCAAATGAAAGCTGAAAGTCTGAACTTCAACTGCATCTGATTTGTTTTGTTTCAAATTCATTGTGGTAATGTCTAGAACCAAAATTAGATAAATGTTGTCTCTGTCCAAATATTTATGGACCTAACTGTATGTCCAGTCCTTCCCCTACATGAAACTGTATTCTTCTCTTCAGCATACCTGCATCTCCAAGTTCAGCTCCTTCTGGGCACTTCCCAGGCGCGACGGTACCTCTTTCAGGCGACCCCCAGTAATGGAGACACAGTCCAGTCCAGGATACCGTATTTTTCGGACCATAAGACGCACTTTTTTCTCAAAAAATTTTGGGGGAAAATGGGGGTGCATCTTATGGTCGCAATATACGGTATGTCCCCTCCTGGAAAGAAAACTTTTCCCATCTCTGGTGGCGGCGGTGGTCCCGATGCAGCCTCCCTGTGGTGCGGTGGTGTCGGGGCTCCGTGATGTGGCGGCAGCGGGGCTCTGTGCTGCGTGGGGGGCTCCGCCGGCATTTCGTCATAGCCCGAACCCCCCCACAGCTCCGCTGCTGCAACGCGGTGCCCTCCTGAAAGATGGCCGCCAGGGGCCTCCGGACAAGATCTCGTTGCGGAGATCTGAATCTGAGCATGCACCGCCTCCAGAAAGATGGCTGCTGGAGGCGGCGCATGCTCAGATTCAGATCTCCGCAACGAGATCTTGTCCCGAGATCTCGGGAGACAAGATCTCGGAAAGAGATCTCGTTGCCGAGATTTGAATTTGAGGATGCGGCGGCCATCTTTCCGGAGGACCCTGGCGGCCATCTTTCAGGAGGGCACCGCGTTGCAGCAGCGGAGCTGCGGGGGGCTTCGGGCTATGACGAAATGCCGGCGGAGCCCCCCACGCAGCACAGAGCCCTGCTGCCGCCACATCACGGAGCCCCGACACCACCGCACCACAGGGAGGCTGCATCGGGACCACCGCCACGGGATTTTGTAAGTATATTGTGACCCCACCCCACAGAGCACAACCACCCCACAGTGCACAGCCACCCCACAGTGCACAACCACCCCACAGAGCACAACCACCACACAGAGCACAACCACCCCACAGAGCACAGCCACCCCACAGAGCACAGCCACCCCACAGTGCACAGCCACCCCACAGAACACCCCTGCAACATAGAGCACCATCACCGCACCAGCCTGAACCACCGAACGACCGCTGTGACCACTCCTCTACCTGTGCTGATCCCTTCGCTGGTAACCTGAATTCGGACAGTAAGACGGACCCCCATTTGACACATTTTTTTTCCCTATTTTCCTTCTGAAAATTTGTGGTGCTTCTTATAGTCCGGTGCGTCTTATAGTCCGAAAAATACGGTACTTAACACTTCACACGTTACATCCACAGTTGGCACATCATGGGTTTCACTTGTTTCATTTTCTTTCCCTGCTTTGCAGTAAATGTAAGGTGAAGAAGCACGCCAGACTTGTC
Organism: Oophaga sylvatica; assembly: GCA_033576555.1. Lineage (NCBI taxonomy): Eukaryota > Metazoa > Chordata > Amphibia > Anura > Dendrobatidae > Oophaga > Oophaga sylvatica. Next base: position 123,649 of record JARQOD010000270.1, read on the forward strand.
TCATCCGTAACGGGCCCAGAACCTTCGGGTCTGTCACCTCAGTTACAGGGAGGGAGCGCTTAGAGTAGCAGGATGTTCCCTGTGCTCGAGAAAAGGGGGTGTGGCTAAGCAGACAGAAAATGAGTGCGCAGAAATTCAAACTGTGGAGGCGGGAACGCTGAGCGCGCGTCAGTCGTGTGAGGTAATTTCAGCTGTGAGACGAGGAGGCAGATCTAAGGGGGGCCAGAGACGAGAGGACGCGCTGACAGGAGCTGACTGACGGGGACCCGCTGACAGGTCGCATGTACCGCTGTCCCCGCCTACATCAAGGACCTTGACGAGACTGCGAACTTGGCTGATGATGCTGACACAACTGCCTCGGCCGACGGTACTAACTGAGGAAGGCAAGGACTGTGTGAGGGATACCGGTGCTCAACGGTACAACTCAGCAGACCGCACAGGTCCCCGTGAACTGTTTCGGGACCGTGTCCCAGACCCCGATAGTACAAGGATTCTCACCGTTGAGTGAAGAGTCTACCCCTCCTCTTCCCTGCATCCATTGGGGCCAGTGCCCACGCTAGAAACCCAGGGAAATCACCGCCAGCAACAGGATTGAAAAGAAGACACCGTCAGGACCACAAGAGGACATTCTCAACTCCAGAAAAGCTTCCTCCATTTTCCACAGGACTGTAGCAGATCCCCGTTGTGGCTCATTCCAAGTGACCTTAGTTAAAGAGAGGGGCACATCTGTGACTGGAGCGCAAAGTGATAAGTGCATAGTTTACATTATCTTCCCCTATTAGTTAAAACCCCCGAAGAAGTGTTCTTTGTATTAGCGAAGAAACTCTCCCCCTCATTTAAATATCTCCCTGCGAGGAGTAACCTCCTGTAAATTAAACCCCTTGTTGACCCTTGGTCTGCCTCTTGTCCGTTACTGCATCCTGTAACCTGCTCACACTTTGGCGTAGTCAGCAGGATGCAGTCCACCCATATGGACATGGCAGATCAAGCAACTGGGGAGGGTCCTAGATCTAGTATCTCTTTGGGGGCAATGTTGAATAACCTCCCGAAGTTTAATGGGAATAACACCATGTTGTGGAGTTGGACTGAGCGTATAAAGGTGATGATGAGAATGCACCCTATGGTTCCTGCCTTGCAGGCGGAGGTCGCCGTGATGGCCTTAAACAGGTAGGCAAGAGATTCAGTTATGTTGCGGCCCTCCTGTGAATGAGACATCCTTGTCAAAGAACTGCAGATACTAGAGGAGACCCATGGTGACCCCACAGACGTCGGGGAATTACGCATGCAGCTGTTTCGTAGGGGACAAAGATAGGGGGAGACAGTGACCCATATGACTCATATGAATGCGTTGCAAGAAATCCATACGGCCATAGTCAGAAAAGACGGCTTGGGAGTTCGGACGACTGATGTGGTATTGCGCGACCAATTAGTGACTGGGATGAGAGACGCGTTGCTTAAGCAGGCACTGCGAGAGCGCTTGCGCGTGAACCCACATTTGACCTTTGCAGACGTGGGAAGTGAGGCACGCGTACGCGAACAGAAACGGGGGTGACAGTCCCGAAGGCGAAGGTTCGAAGCGGGGAGGCGACCGTGAAAGCAACTACTGAACCAGGATGGGTGGAATATTTAAGAAAAGAGAGCCAATCGATGAGGGAGGATCTGATTGAGATTAAAAAGAAGGTAACCTCGATAAGTACATCCGGTAACAAAACCCCCTCAGTGCCACGTCGGGATGAAAGAAGGTCTCGTCCGAGAGAGCCCCTAACGTGCTATCTTTGTGGACAATTAGGTCATATTGCACGGTTCTTCCCACAATGTGGGCGGCCCCCAAAACATTCCCCGTTAAACTAAAGAGCTCTGAGGCCGGGGACACCGCCCGGAGCCAGAACAGCCCGAAAGGAATACCGATAGTCCCTCCAATTTAGTGTCAGTGAGTCTCTTGGTATGGGCCGAAATAGATGGATGGGCTGTACGCTGCCTTGTAGACATATCTTAAAAGACACTTTCCAAAAGCTGTGAGGCCAGAGTGGGGTGATCAGATCAAGTAGACGGCCGCCAATCAACGACCCATACCAGTCGCAGGGGTGGCGTGGATGCAGATTAAAGTCTGCGGCAAAGACCTCGGCCGTAAAGGAGTGGTGCTGACCGTGGGTGACCCCGTACAGGGACATACCGTTACGCTTGGAATGAATGTACTCAGATTTCGGAAGTCTTCTGATTAGCGAATCTTCAAATACATTCCTGAAACAATGGGGCCCGCATACTCCACAAAGGAAGGTATTTCAGCAATTGATCCAGATGGCCCAGGCACAAGAGGTCTCCTGTGAAGGAAAGGTGTTAGGGAAGGTGATCATACTGGCCACCACCAAGCTTGACTTACCTCCGGGTCAAAGTGTACTGTCACTACTTGTCCAAGAGTGTACTCCATTAGAAGGGGTTAAAGTTCAACTGGAACCAGCGACTGTGGAGAATCTACCATAGGGGCTCTTAATAGCCAGGACATTAGCTACCATGTGTGAAGGTAAAATACCCGTGCGGTGTGTGAACCTAAGGGAAGACACTCTGATGCTTACCCCCAGAAGTGAAATCGGGAAAATAATAGGCATGCCAGAGGAGATTATGCCATCACAGGTCGTTCAATTAAAGGCAAAAAAGAAAGACCCCTGGACTGTAGCTGTAGAGACAACACCTGTATTCGAACCTCAATCACAAAAAAGGGGACGCCACATTCCAGAACAAACTCGGGCTGAGTTGGCAGAGTTCACACCGCAGCAGGTGAAACAAGTCGAGACCGTGTTGGAGCGTTATCAGGAAGTGTGCGCTAGACACGAGGACGATTTCGGTTGTACGACTGCCATCACCCATGAGATTCCGACGGGGAACGATGCACCTGTGAGAGAACGTTACAGACAGATTCCCCCACAAATGTACCAGGAGGTAAAAGGAATGTTAGCCCAAATGTTACAGAATGGTATCATCCAAGAAAGTCAGAGCCCGTGGGCTGCGCCTATCGTCCTCGTACGGAAAAAGGATGGCACCCTACGGTTCTGTGTGAACTATCGCAAATTTAACGCCTGTACGGTGCGAGAATTGTACCCACTGCCCCATATTGAAGAATCGTTGTCGACTCTGGGAAACGCCAGATACTTCTCCACCTTAGATCTATCTAGTGGGTAATGGCAAGTGCCAATGTCCGAACACGATCGAGCAAAGACGGTCTTTAGACTACCTATGGGCCTGTACGAGTTCAGAATGCCGTTCGGATTGGCCAATGCTCCCGGTACTTTTCAACGACTCATGGAGAGGTGCTTGGGGGATCTGAACTTTGAAGCCACTCTCATCTACCTGGATGACATAATTGTATTTGCCCCCACTTTCGAAGAACACTTACAGCGTCTGGAACAAGTACTCAGCCAGCTACAGAAGCATGGGCTTCGAGTGAAACCATCAAAATATCACCTGTTTCGCACCCAAATTGAGTACCTGGGGCATGCAGTCTCCACAGAAGATGAACGTCCATCTCATGAAAAGATTGCATCAGTGCAAGACTGGCCGACCCCGAGTACCGTAAAGGATGTTCGATCCTTCTTAGGACCGACTGGATATTATCGACGGTTCGTGAAAAACTTCACCCACATTGCGAATCTGTTACTAGAACTGTTGAAAAGAGTATCAGCAGGAGCAAAAAATCGAAAGATCCAGGGGGGAAAGCGCCAGGAGAAAGCATTCCAAACCTTGAAGATGGCTCCGACAGAGGCCCCGGTCCTGGCCTATGCCGATTTCTCTCAACCCTTCATTCTTCATACAGATGGAAGCTTACATGGACTTGGAGCTGTGCCGTCGCAGATCCAAGATGGGAAAGAGAGGGTGATTGCCTATGTGAGTCGCTCCCTGCATGACTCTGAACGGAACCTAGACAATTACAACTCGTTCAAACTAGAACTATTAGCACTAGTCTGGGCTATGACAGAAAAGTTTGCTTAGTACCTATCCGGTTCTGAGGTAAAGGTGCACACGGATAATAACCCTCTGGCTCATTTAGAAAACGCCAAATTAGGGTCCCTGGAACAAAGCTGGGTCGCTAGAATGGCCAAATACCATTACAGAATAGCCTACAGTGGGCTGAAAACACCTATACAGATGCACTAGAGTCCCCTATGGGCTACCCGGCTCTAATCCGGATGAAGAGCAAGAGGATGATAAAGTGATAAAGTTCCATGGATCTGCCAGGACATTGGCAGCTACGGGGGAACTAGTTCGGGCAGAAATCATGGGGGGAAGTGTTGGAGCAGCCCCGTGATGAGTGGGTACGGATTTAGCAAGAAGACAAAGAGCTCGCTCAACTTCGGCAATGGGTGGCCCTCAAACGCCTACCTGGTTGGAGAGAGAAAACCTGTCCCCTGGAATGAAACAGATTCTCCGGCAATGGGAGAGGCTCTACCTAAAAGAAGGATTGTTGTATAGAAAAGTACAGTTACAACGAGCCCTATCTGTCACCTGACAAGTGGTGATTCCTGAAAACCTGTTACAACAAGTGGCCACAGAGCTGCACGAAAAAGTGGTGCACTTCGGTCCAGAAAAAACCTTTCACTGGCTGCAAAAACTAGTATATCACCCACTGTTGAAAAGAAAGGTGGAAGAAGTCTGTCGACTCTGTAGGAACTGTGAACTGGTCAAACCTCCGGTGCAAAGGGCCCCCACACAAACTATCGCAACCTCCGCTCCGTTAGAAGTATTAATGATTGATTATCTAACAATCGGCCTAGCCCATCAGGAATCCTCATCCAAATGCTGAGAACCCTAGAAGAGGATCGTAAGACCCATTGGCCAGACTATGTAGCAGAGCTAGTATGGGTGTATAACAATCGGGTGCATAGCACCACCAGATACACGCCTTATACTCTACTTTTCGACCGGCCAGGTCAAGAGATCACTAAGTTGCAGCTGGACCCTGAGGAAGACTACCCACGGACGTGGGTGTCAACCTGGGTCCGAGAACATCGTCATCGACTACAGACTCTACATCATCTAGTGCAGACCCGTTTCCTAGAGTTGGAACATCAAAAGACGACTCCTCTACGAGGGATAGCACTACAAGCCGGAGACCGGGTACTAGCTAGAGAGAAGCGTCCTCGAAACAAATTAGATCACCGATGGGAAAAAACACCATACCGTGTACGGCGACGAGTCAATTCTGAAGGACCTGTTTACGAGGTCCAGCCCGAAGGGGACAACGATGCTCCTACTCGTGTTGTGCACCGAAACATGTTACGTCCCTGCGTGTCTAGAGATCCCCTGCGAATAGAAATAAAAGAGTCCGATGCTCTTAAGGATCCTCTACCCATTGCTAGTGATGAAGAAGATGACGAGTACTCTGAGTCTACACGGATAGAATCCGAAAAAGAACAAAGATCTGAGACCTCAGGGATTTCTGAGATTCCTACAAGGGCTGTTTCTCTAGAGCAGAGCGAACCCTCACCTTTGCTTATTCAGCCTGATTTGAGTACCCAAGCAGAACCAACTGAAATCCCCAGTTTACGACATTCCGAACGTTCAACAGCAGGAAAAACCCCTAACCGATTTGACCAGGATAATTTTATTTGGCAACAAGTTGTTTGAAACATAAAAGAATGTCAACGCATATTGCAAGAACTCTCGCCAGTGGAATGGCGAGCACAAAGAGCGGGGGAATGTAAGGAGAAGGATCAAGCCAGGCTTGTCTCACAGTTGGCACATCATGGGTTTCACTTGTTTAATTTTCTTTCCATGTTTTGCTGTCCCTTCTGTGCAGTAAATGTAAGGTGAAGAAGAAAGCCAGACTTTTCTCATCCGTAACGGGCCTAGAACCGTCAGGTCTGTCACCTCAGTTACAGGGGGAGCGCTTAGAGTAACAGGATGTTCCCTGTGCTCGAGAAAAGGGGGAGTGGCTAAGCAGACAGAAAATGCGCGTACAGAAATTCAAACTGTGAAGGCGGGAACGCTGAGCGCGCGTCAGTCGTGTGAGGTAATTTCAGCTGTGAGACGAGGGGGCGGAGCTAAGGGGGGCCAGAGACGAGAGGACGCACTGACAGGAGCTGACCGACAGGGTCCCGCTGACAGGTCGCATGTACCGCTGTCCCCGCTAACATTGCTGTCCCCGCCTACATCAAGGACCTTGACGAGACTGCGAACTCAGCCGACGATACTGACACAGCGCTGAGGGAAGAGTCTACCCCTCCTTCTTCCTTACATCCGTTGGGGCCAGTGCCCAGGCTAGAACCCCAGGCAATCACCGCCAGCGACAGGATTGAAAAGAAGACACCGTCAGGATCACAAGAGGACATTCTCAATGCCAGAAAAGCTTCCCCCATTTTCCACAGGACTGTAACTGATCCCCGTTATGGCTCATTCCAAGTGGCTCCAGTTAAAGAGAGGGGCACATCTGTGACTGGAGCGCAAAGTGATAAGTGCATAGTTTACATTATCTTCCCCTGTTAGTTAAAACCCCCCCGTAGAAGTGTTCTTTGTATTAGGGAAGAACTCTCCCCCTCATTTAAATTTCTCCCTGCGAGGAGTAAACCCCTTGTTGACCCTTCATCTGCCTCTTGTACGTTACTGCATCCCGTTACCTGCTCACATACACGCCCGGACCGGACCGTCCTAAACTGCTCCCCATTTCCATCCAGGCCTGACCTCGCTATAATGATATTTCCCTCAGACTGTTTCGCCCCAGAGCTGAGTTCATCAATCACTACGTTTGGTGGCCTTCGGTGAAGTATCCAGCCCGTCTGTACCGATCCCGTTGAATCTCCAGCTCCTTTCATCTCCTTAGTCTAGCCAACTTCTGCCCTAAAAGCATTGGTCCAGGCATTAAGACACCACATCCTTCTTGTCTGTACAGGCCTTACTGATATGATATACAGTGGCCGTGGGTAATGTGGGCTGCAGCACTTAAACGTTACGTGGCTGCCGACTATCTGGGCCTATAGCCCATGTGGACACTTGGGCACACTGGCCCCGTCTAAGCTAACTACCTCAAAACTTCTCACTACTATCCGGCAGCCCCTCCTACACTTAACTCTCTATGAACTTCCTATCAGTTATTCCTAACAAGGCCCACTAGTATGCCCCCATCTAGTGGCCCGCAATAGAACTACACTTACCCAATATATGAGAACTATACACTAAGGTGCCCTCCTCTAATGTTCCCAGAAGAAAGCACCTAACTTTCCCTAAAATATACAAGAACATTAATACACATCACATACATTATATACAGTATTATACTGAAAGAACACAATGCAATACAATGTTATACACATAATGGTAACACAAGAGAAGATGTGGCAATACCATTGCTATGTGTGGTAACACATGTTCCATGTAGCAATATCACCGAATATTTATAACAACACAGTAATTAGCACATACAGTATATACATTAAGAGCACTTAAGGGGGAGGGCGAAGCAGTGATACTCCTTCACCCCCTTACAGTGACATTGGTGCTAGTTCACACTGACCTCCCATGGTGACAATGGTGCTAGTTCACACTGACCTCCCATGATGACATTGACTTTAGGTTCACACTGACCTTCCATTGTGACATTAGCGCTAGGTTCACATTGACCTTCCATGGTGACATTGGTGCTAGTTCACACTGATTTTCCATGGTGACATTGGCGCTCGGTTCACATTGACCTTGCATGGTAACATTATCTTTAGGTTCACACTGTCCTTCCATGGTGACACTGTCTTTAGTTCACACTGACCTTCCATGGTGAGATTGGTGCTAGTTCACACTGACTTTCCATGGTGACATTGGTGATAGTTCACACTGACGTTCCATGGTGACATTGTCTTTAGGTTCACACTGACCTTCCATGGTGACATTAGCGCTAGGTTCACATTGACCTTCCATGGTGACATTGGTGCTAGATGCACATTTTCTTCACATGGTGATATTGGTGATAGGTTCACACTGGCTTTCAATGGTGACATTGGCGCTGGTTCAAGCTGATTTTTCATGGTGACATTTTCTCTAGGTTCATATTGACCTCCCATGGTGACATTGGTGCCTGTTCACACTGGCTTTCAATGGTGACATTGTCTTTAGGTTCACACTCATCTTCCATAGTGGAGCTCATGTGATGAATGGCACACACCACCACACGGTAGCCCGGGGGTCACTGCTTGTGATCCCACTGCTGCCACCAATGTGATGATAAAACACACACACGACGGCTACTGCCGTCCGACCCAATGTGTCAGGAATAATCTGCAGGGATTTATAATTATCCCACTTCCACTTAGGAACTTGCAGCTCTCTGGCACCCCCCTTACCCTCAGGTCAGTCAGGGAACTGCACCTAGGATAATTAGTCGCCAGACGGGTCGCTTGGATGTGTGCTGGCTATTGGGCACGCTACAGTGAGGGAATTATAATTACTCCAGGCCACAGCCAGGCAATACACTTACAAAACCCGCTCCGTCACTGCCAACGCCACCCCACAGTTCAACACTTTACATCCCTTCTTTTTAGCTGCCAGCAGCTACGATTTTCTTAATGAACAATTTATCAAGACGGTCCGTAGCAACCCCGAATTAGTAGCGTAGTTACTTCAGGCACGTGCTAATTCGTTTATAGAGCAGGAGAACCAAACTAATAATTTTATATGTTTATTCCTAAAAATGCAGGCAGTGTTTATACAGTATAAAAAGATGTAACAAGCTGAGACAATACAATTATGTACAATGCAATTAAAGTAAAACAGGGTTAAAGGTGAAAAACTTACATGGCACTTTGTTAATTGCAGGCAGAACAAGCTGGGGGGGAGAAGCCACACGTCATAGTTCATTTGGAGATCTTTCAGTCAGGTCATCTCCAGCTAGCTTGGGCAGGGGGGCTAGTTTGCAGACTTATACCCCTGGCTTGTGACCTCACAAAAGAGGCTGGTTTTCTGGCCACCTCCCCTAGCTCGAAGTTACAGTTTTAAGCTCTGGAACCTTATAAAGACCATAACTTGGCGGGAGGACCTAGCAGAATAACGGCAGATCTATCAGTGATCTTATTCTGAAATGACTGTTCTAATGAGTCCAAACTCGGATGAGATAGTCCACTGTGCACCAGAGTATTTCATATCTCTGGTTCTGTTGTACTTACGAATTCACCAGTACCACAGTAACGACGCCTGATGGACGCATGATTCAGAACAGTAGCTTTCGTGTCTCTAACATAAGCTCCCAGTGAGTTATGACCAAAAGAATGAATACCCATGATAAGCTATAGGACAGACTGCAGGTCTGAGGAGACAAAGAACATTCCTGAGGTAGGGGCGAAAGGAAGGAGCGAGTAAGAGGGAGAGAGAAGGACGGGGGTTTGCAGGCTGTGGGCTGTCAGCAGCAAGGATAAGGACTGATTTTCCAGTCCGGCTCTGTCCTGGCCAAATGCGCTGGGGGTTGTAGGGCAGGAAAGTTCTAGAATAGCACAAGAAATGGAGCTCCCATTCCAGGGTATCATCACAGCTCAGTTCACACTGACCTTCCATGGTGACATTGGAGCCTAGTTCACACTGACCTTCCATGGAGACATTGGCGCTTGGTTCACACTGATATTCCATGGTGACATTGATGTTAGCATTGGACCTTCATTAGAACTAAACAGAGTTCCAAAGTTTTTCACAAGCCTGATTGCCGTGTGGATTTTTTCTTATTCTATGTTGCATAGCAGCGCTAAAGAATGGTGCCACACTGAACTTCCATGATGACATTGGTGGTACATTCAAAATGAATCTATCATCTATCTATCCATTATCTATTTATCTATCTATTATCTAACTATCTATCTATTATCTACTATCTATCTATCTATCTGTGTGGCCCAGCTGCGCTTGGTACACATGTTCCCTGGAGTATGCACAGAAAGGTAATTACGAAAACCTGATATTCATTCACACTCACTCTTCCCTATAGTTCCACCAGAGGGAGCCCCTTAGATTCATGTATATAGGGGTGTGGAGAAACGCAGCAGTAGGCATTCTAGCCAGACAGCCATTCTAGCTGTTGGTTGTACCTCAGACAGATGAGATCTCAGAACACCAGAGAGAGAGGATTTCTGTCAGAGCTTAGTGATTCCAGAAAGGGCTTTTCTAGTCAGAGCTTGGTCTGAGCTGTGCGAGTTCAGACGTGTGGTGATTCCTGTCAGATGAGACAGAGGAAAGAAGCAAACTGTTATCTCAGAACAGCTGATTGTTAGTTCCCAATGAATGTGGAAAGTGACTCTCGGAGCGAGCGTGAATTCAGTCTGACGGAAGGTCCTGAGAGCTGCTCTGGACAGAGTCTATGAAGGAAAAGAAGGAAGGGGACTACAGTTATCATAAGATCGAGTAGACTGAGAAACAGTCAGTGAGCTGTGGAAGGAAGGAAGCTGACGACTACACCTACTGTTACCCGTGCTTATGTTAAGGGTGTGAGTAGGGCGACGGACGAGTGGTGACAAAGGGAAAGAGTGACCGAGGTGATATAGCAACGTTAGCTTCCTCCACTCTGCACAACCGGACACCGGGTCCGAAGCTTGCTAGAACCTTCACGGCTAGTGGGAGAAAGCCGGAATCCCTGCTGGACTTCAGGTCGCAGAGGGGCCCTATTGTGCTGCTACGTAACCGGGGTCAGGGAGAACAGGAGTGGGCCTGATCAGCCATAGACTTAGTTCTTGCCAAAAGAAGGCTCCACCACAATGTCGGCCGGGCGTAGCTGTTACACACAGAGTTGAACTTAGCTTTATGCAGGTTGGAAACTCACACATAAAGAAGTAAGGAGGCCTTAAACCTACTCAGTGATTACCTGGATGTGCATCCTCCACCCTGAGCAGCTTCCCGGGACATACCTGCAAATACCACCAGTAAAGGTATGGAAAGAGACTGATTTGTGTGTGTCTGCCTTATTGCCTGCACCCTGCACCGCCATTTACCCTGAGGGATCCAGTCTCGCCTGTGGGGGACTTAACATCTTGCTGCCCAATAACAACCCCTCAGAGGATTCACCCTGCAGCGCTGGTCACCCTGATCAGAAACCACAGGTGGCGTCACGAACAATTACTACAATCCCCTGTAAATATTATCCCCCTTTGAATGAGCGCCCAGGGCAACGGACCGAGCTGCGCTACCCGTGACCTATTCCCCATTGAAGTTAACGGGCTCGGTACCGAGTACCCCATAACCCTGGTGTTGTGCGACTCATCTTTATCATCTATCTATCTATCTATCTATCTATCTATCTATCTATCTATCTATTTATCTATCTATCTATCTATCTATCTATCTATCTATCTATCTATCTATCTATCTATGTATCTATTATCTATTATCTATCTATTATCTATTATCTATCATCTATTATCTATCTATTATCTATCCTCTATCTATCTGTCTTCTCCTCCTCGTCACTAGCTCCTTGATCTCAGAGTAATAATGGCTGTATCTCCCGGCCCTATGAGACACTTCTGGATGTCACAGGGATCTCATGATGATGGACGTGTTGTGCTGCAGTTGGAGGAGCCTGTAGTGTAATGTGCCTCCTCCTCTGCTCCTGTCACATATCATCGCCCATAAATGATATTATGTTACAAGTGTTTCATCACCGAGAAGAAAATCGGCATTTACATAAAAACAAATGAATTCACATTTACATGTAATGAACAATTCCCACCGCAGCCACCGCCATCTGCAGAACATGGGGCGCGGACACCACTCTCTGCAGTCACCACAGGGTTGCTGTCCTCAGGGAGCTTACATGGGTCGTCCAGCTTCAGGGACATTCATTTTTTTTCTTAAATATATGTATCTGGGGCAAAAATTTTGCACTGCTTTGTTTTTACTGTATTTTTGTTTCCTGCCACATTCTGTGGTTTGTGGTCACCGATCAGCTGAGAGGAGCTCAGGAAAAGATGGAGGTTGGAGCTAAAAACTCATCTTAATGTTCCCAGGTCACAGCCCATAATGATAAACATAGCAGACTTTGGTAATCTTGACCTGTTTTGCAGGCAGTGACCCCAGAAGCAGATTATGCATGTACATAGAGATACATTGTATATTTCAATGTATTTCTATGTTCTCTGTACACTGAGGTGTACACTGAAAGTCAGATTTCTTTTGTTCCTACAAAACTGCTAAAAAATATTAAAGTTATTACAATATAAGGATATGTTTGAGTCTCCCCTGTAACTTAACCCATAACCCTCAACATCACAGGCAGGAGCTAAAGCTACTGAGCCACAGGCTCTGATGATGTAACGGGGAAACTTTTGTGTTCTTGATCTGTGTTGCAGGCTCTGACATTATTGTATTGTTGCTGCTTCACTACTATGAAGGGTTTGCCTCTTTTAGAAGTTTGTCCCGTCTCTCTCTCTGTAGTCCCGCTCTGTCAGTGGTCCCTCCGTTCCGCCTTCTTCCTCCTGTGATCAGTGTTTGTCAGACGTCCTTTAGGTTCCTCTCTGGATATCTCTGATTCAGAATTGTTTGTTACCGACTGCATCTGTTGCAGCTTCTGCTGTTACTATTGTGCATAATACAAGAATTCAGCTGGACGATAAACTTCTGGAATTTTCATACGAGCCTCTGCAGGCGAGTTACACGATCTGATGAAATCTCTTCGTGTGAGTACTGGTGTCGCGACCACGCACCACAATTGTGGGTTACCAGGGCAATGGGGTACTCAGAGCCGAGCCCGTAGAAGTCTATGGGGTTGTCACAGGTAGCGGTGGCTCGGTCTGTGGCCCTGGCGGTCAGGCGTATGTTAGGGGGGATATATTTACAGGGGAAAGATTTATATACAGTTCGTGATGCCACCTGTAGTTCTCTGGTAATTTGTACCAGCGCTGCTGTAGATCTCTGAGGGATGGTGAGGCAGCTAGATGTCGGGTCCCCTACAGGTGGGACTCTTCCCTCAGGTCGATAGTTATGGTGGGGGTTGTGCAGGGATGCAATTAAATAACTCATGTCTCACACGTCAGCTTCTTTCCATACTTTCTTGTAAGTGGTTAGCGCAGGTCCCAGGGAGCTGTCGATGGAGAAATGGCTTGGGGTAGCAGCTGAACAATAGGCCTCCTTTACTGTCCACATGGATCATCAACCACATAATAGTACTCCAAAAACTCAGCTTTCAAGCTGTAACTGCCGTCAGTTTTGTGGCGAGCCTCCAGTGATGAACTAGGTCTTACTTTTGCTGATACAGGCTCAAAGTTCTATTCCACCTGACCCTGTTACTACTGACACTCCAAGGGCTGCTTTCTGAACCAAGTCCAGTAAGCCTCTGTTTTCCTATCAAAACTGCTAGACAAATATGACGTTTTACCCATGACGTGAAATTGTGCGATGTCCATCTTGCACTCTAGAATCTTCCACTTAGCCCTTCGCATGTCCGCGCTGTAGCATAAGCTACTACCACACTCTAAGGTCATTAAGTCAATCCTTCTTACTTCTTATCTTGGAGCTTGCTGACAGAATTCAGTATTCTTCTAGGCGGCATCAACTGAACTCATGTCCTTGGAAGGCGACTGATATTGCACTACTCTTCTTTCAGAAGATGTCCCGTCTGCCTTCTAGTGGGGCACGCTCTGACAGCTGGTGAACTGCTCACCTGTACTAGCCTCCCTTCTGACTGTGACAGGTCAGGCTGATTACTTCCTCCTCCAAGTCGGTAACTGCCTCCGATTCAGGAAACTGATTTGACTTCCTCTGCTGCCTGACATGCTTATCTCCCTATGTGTGCATAATGTTGTTGGAGTAATTTATTGAGCATTAAACTGACCTCTCCGCACAGTTCCAGGATACTGCTGTGCCTTCACAGGTCAGCACTGGTACATAGAGACATCCAAATAACAATGTCTTCAGAGCCTCACACTCTGTTATACTATTGTAGGAACTCGAGGATTCTGATAGCGTGGGGCAATGAACAATCAGAGACGGGTTTCTTTGAATGCAAATAGTGTATTTGTGAAACAGCAAAACACCCAAAAACAATATACAAACAACCCGTAGTGACATGCAATGAAACGAGTCCATATATATATATATATATATATATATATAATATATTATACAAGTCCAGTTATATGAATTCAGATATATAAGTCCTTGAACCTCTATAGCAAGGGCGGTAAAGTTCTTACGACGGAGTCCTCACACAAATGTGACCATAAGGTAAGTCTGATGCACAGGTAACGTGGCTGGATTCACACACTGCTGGTGTATGAAGAGTCAGATCCAGGTATGAAAAACACAGGGAGGTCCAGGAACAAGTTAATCTCAGTTGTGGCTAATTCAGTGAAGTCCAACAACAAGTTCATATGTAGTAATATTCCAGTAACAGTTCCAACAGCTCTCACCGAGGAATGAACGAAGGGTTAAACAGCAACACAGTTCAGAAACACAGTTCTTACCAGATGGAGTGAACCAAGGGTTAAATTCCCAAGTCAACAGTTAGTGATAACACAGTATTGTGCAGCTTACATATGCAGAGAATGTCCAGAGCCAGGTAGAACTGCTGTAGCTGAGAAACACCTGAAGATAAGGTTATGCACTTCCTGGTAAAATACAGATGTAGGAACAAAGCAGCTGGGTTGCAGGGAAACAGGAAGCAGAATACTCCAGCAGTGAAGCCAACACCTGAGCCGGTTTAAACAAACGAACAGGAAGTAGGGCACACAAAACAGCAAACTCCATTTTAACAAAGGGCAAAATCATTGACAAAGTTACCTAGAAAACCCGGAATACTGACATTACTCCCCCCCTAAAGACGGCCTCCGGACGGTCCTGGACCAGGCCTGTCCGGGTATCTCCGATGAAACTGAGCAATCTTCAGAGGCGCATTGATGTTACTTACTGGTTCCCAAGAATCATTTTCAGGAGAGTAACCTTGCCATCTAACTAGATACTGAAGCCGGTTTCTATGAAGTCTCGAATTAACAATATCCTGTACCACGAATTGTTCTTCGCCATCAACCAACACTGGTGGAGGGGAGGTACGATACGTCCCTGAAACGTGTTAGGAGAGACTGGTTTTAATAAGGAAACATGAAATACTGGGTGTACCTTTAAAGTCCGTGGTAGCTTCAACCGACAGGCAACAGAGCTCACAATCCCAGTGATCTTGAATGGACCGATGAATTTCTGTCCCAGTTTCTGCGAAGGAACACCCAATTTTAGATTCTTGGTGGACAACCAAACCGAGTCTCCTACCTTATACATAGGTGCTGGTTTCCGGAATCTATCGGTCGACTTCTTGTAACGCTCCTGTGCTGTGGTCAGGGATGTCAGCCTGACATCTCTGCTGTCTCTGCTGATTGATGGATGTCTCTGCTGTCAGCCTGACATCTCTGCTGTCTCTGCTGATTGATGGATGTCTCTGCTGTCAGCCTGACATCTCTGCTGTCTCTGCTGATTGATGGATGTCTCTGCTGTCAGCCTGACATTTCTGCTGTCTCTGCTCATTGATGGATGTCTCTGCTGTCAGCCTGACATCTCTGCTGTCTCTGCTGCTTGATGGATGTCTCTGCTGTCAGCCTGACATCTCTGCTGTCTCTGCTGATTGATGGATGTCTCTGCTGTCAGCCTGACATCTCTGCTGTCTCTGCTGATTGATGGATGTCTCTGCTGTCAGTCTGACATCTGTGCTGTCTCTGCTGATTGATGGATGTCTCTGCTGTCAGCCTGACCTCTCTGCTGTCTCTGCTGATTGATGGATGTCTCTGCTGTCAGCCTGACATCTCTGCTGTCTCTGTTGATTGATGGATGTCTGCTGTCAGCCTGACATCTCTGCTGTCTCTGCTGATTGATGGATGTCCTGCTAGCTGACATCTCTGCTGTCTCTGTTTATGATGGATGTCTCTGCTGTCAGCCTGACACTCTGCTGTCTCTATGATTGATGGATGTCTCTGCTGTCAGCCTGACATCTCTGCTGTCTCTACTGATTGATGGATGTCTCTGTTCTTCATTCTCCAAGTACTTGATGAAGACTCTGGTGCAGGGTTGAAACTAGAAGTGTTATCATAGGGTCATGTGGTTTGGTGACTGTCTCCTGCCCTGTGCAGTGGGAAGATGACTTTAGAGGCACAATTGAAGCTCTGCCAGACCCTGGATTTACCCTTTACCTCCGCCATCAGTTGGGGGTGTACTTACTTGCTGCAGTGCGGTGGCCGCTGCTGTCACCTCTCTCTGACCTGAGGACGTGAGAAGAGATTCTAGAAGTAGAAAATTAAATTTCACCCAAACACCTGAGAAACACAATCCAACTAGGACTGAACCTTGTTCTAATCCTTCTGTGCAGAATCCAGAGTCTCCAGTAAGAGGCTGAGAAAGCGGAGACCAGAAGAGAGGGGGAAAGATAATAACACGTCTAATATCTATCTACAATGGGTGGCATGACTCTGTGCTCTGTTCCTTGTTGAGGAGAACATAGGGTTAAGGGGTGCACATTTCTGGATTTGGGGGAACGGTTGCCCCCGCCGCAGTTACAGAAGACCCCCCGCGATCGATTCCTCCATCTATGTGTTGCGCTGCGGTGAACGCTGAGGTTAGTCGGAGGATCTGATGATTTTCTTCTCCCCGGTTGCGACCTCTTTTCATTTCACGCTGAGATTCTGCAGATTTCCGTATAATGTCCTACAATTTCCCGCTTATGTTTGAGGACTTGTGCCGGAGATGAAGGTAAATGGACGCACGCCGTCACCAGCCCGAAATCTCTGATGGAAAATGAAGTGTCGCGCTTTGTACACGACCTCCGGGGCTGAGCGCATTATCCACGCTGGAGATTATGTTCACGGCTATCACAGTGTGATACAGTGTATCCTCTGTGTTACAGCACAATGTGTTTCACCCTCGTAGAGCCGATGTCACATGGTTATTACAAATGTTATTACAGATGTGCGGACCCCCAGAACTAGGCACAAGCACCCCAAAATCCCAGTGTCCGGGGACTCCACTACACTTCATCCCATAGTATGTGTTCATTGCAGTGTTGCATTATGGCTCCTTAGTTATGAGTATTCAAGTATTCAGAAAAGACAAATATAGACCATACACCTGTATCCTATATGGCCAAAAGTATGTGAACCTCTGTCTTAGTAATTGGGGTCTGGATGTTTCTGCCTTATCCATTCTAAACTAGAGCATAAAGTCCCGCACACAGTCATGTCATCTGCATACACAGACATTGGTATTAGTATGGGTAACACGAAAGGGCTCAGTAACCGCAAGTTCATCTGGACTTTTCCTGTCCAATCTGACCAGGTACAAAACATTTTTTCAGAATTCTACTGTTGGGGGAGGATCTGGAGTGACCCTTCACAGTTGACCAAGTGATTTCCAAATTAATTCACAGGACTTGCCAGCAACTGAAAATGACCAGACGGAGACGTGTCTCTGTTTGGGAGGATCAAGGCAGATTCCTAACCCCGTTTATTATATCACCTCTTTTATAATATTTAGCAAGTTGTACTTCAACCAATAGTATAAAAACACACTTGCAGCACTTAACCTATAAAAATGCAGGAAAACCGGAAACTACATATATGTCCGTATCTACGTGGCATAGAAAGAAGCACAATAGTACATTCATCAGAGTCTTACACAATGATACACCCCAAGGTCTCATATCTTGTTCTGACTGGAACAGTCTGGTTTTATTACAGCCATGACCTTTACTCTAGTTAAGTAACAGAATTCCTTATAAACAGGGAAGAAATGGTTGAAGAGGTAAGAGTGGCTAGGACCCTAGGAGGTAGCGACCATGCTATTTTAGAATTTTGAATTACTAGAGGAGGAAGACCTGTGAAGACTCAGATGTCAAGGTTAGATTTCAGAAAGGCAGATTTTAAGGAACTCAGAAAGAGAATTGGAGGGATCCAATGGCTGGATATCCTTAAGGACAAAAATGTCCAGGAAGGATGGGAAATTTTGAAAAATGAGATTCTCAAAGCACAATCGTTAACAATTCCAAAAAAGAGGGAAGAATGGGAAGCATTTAAGGAAACCAGGATGGATGAACACAGAACTTTAACTCATGCTAAAAAGGAAGAAAGAAATGTTTATCAAATGGAAAGAGGGAGGCATATCTAAAGAAGAATATAATGCCGTCTGCAGAACCTGCAGTGCACAAATCAGATTATCTAAAACTGACAATGAATTAATGCTTGCAAGAGACGTCAAAAGCAACGAAAAAGGATTTTGTGGATATGTCAAAAGTAAAAGAAAAGTCAAAGATGCTATAGGATTTTTACAGGATGAAAATGATGAAATGGTAAGAAAGGATGTTGAGAAGGCTGAACTTTTAAATTCGTATTTTGCATCTGTTTTCTCTCAGAAAGGAAATGTAACATCAACTGATCTTCACTGTCCTATTAAGATAATAGAGGAATCCAGGATATCTATAAACAGAAAAATAGTGAGGAAACACTTAGCTAACATAAATGAGTTCAAGTCTCCAGGTCCAGATGAATTACACCCCAGAGTACTGAAGGAGATAGCAGAAGAAATTTTTGAACCACTCTCCATAATCTTTGAAAATTCTTGGAGAACAGGAGAAGTCCCAGAAGACTGGAGAAGAGCAAATGTTGTTCCTATCTTCAAAAAGTGTAAGAAGGTGGACCCAGGGAACTACAGGCCGGTGAGTCTGACTTCTATACCAGGAAAGATCTTTGAACAAATTATTAAACAACATGTATGTAAGTACCTGGATAAGAATGAAGTGATTAACCAGAGTCAGCATGGGTTTGTAACTAATAAGTCATGTCAGACTAACTTAATTTCCTTCTATAATGTGAAATAACATGGCACTCAAAGAATCAACAGAGATATCGGTGCCCAAGTAGGGTCTCCAGCCTAAATGTTAAAGTATAGAAAAACTTGGCACTCAAAAAGAAACAAAGAAAAAAATATATATGTTGCTTGTGGTTTTTCCTTTTATTGGCATCCACATGTGATTACAAAATAAATGAACGTTTTCGGCCATATAACAATAGCCTTCCTCAGACAATATGTACAGAAATGAGCTGCAATATATTAAGTAAACAAAAACAAGAAATTAAAAATCAATATACGGTGTAAGGAACAAAACAACAAAATGCAACATAACAGAATAAAACGATAAAACGATAACAATAATACGCTCATACATGTCAAACACAGATGTGAAACTTCAGATGACCAATTTTCCAGAGGTGCTCAGTGAACATTTAGAAAAAATCTGTGAAATACAGAATTTGAGGAATATTGCTAGACATGAGCCAAGTGTCAAAAGGGACATAGATAACCCCTAGTAGTAGTGCAGCGATTTAGTCAGCCATATGGATAGTGTATAAGGAGCAACACCTGCAATGAAACAATGAAATTATAATAGACAATTGAAGACGCCCAATACGTGACCCCAAGAGAACAGAGGGACAAAAAGGAAGTAAGAGAAAATGAGAAAACGGGAAGCAAGAAAGGAAGAAAGAAAAAAAGAGAAAAAAAAGGAAGGGATACCTCTGGCAATATGGATGTTCAGAAGAAAAAAAACACAGTGGTTACGCCACTAAAAAAAGGGGGTAAGAAAGAATGTAAGAAAAAAGGTGAAAGAGTAATATACTAAAGAATGAGAGGGTAATACCTGAATTATGGTGAAAAGGAATATAAGGTAAAGCGCTGATTATACGGTTAGGGAGAATAGAATACGGGAGATGGAGACCAAATTCCTCCATAGGGGATATCCCCCATCTATACTTAACAAGGCAAAACAGCATAGACCCACTAACTCAGGACGTTCCCCTCCCTTTTCCCCTACCTTTCTTTTTTACCCTTAATATACGTCCTTTTTCGTTTTTTCTGTTACTTTTGAACACTGTATTCTCTACTCCTTGTTTCTTATCCCCTTATTTCTTTCTTCCCTTTTTCTACTCCCTTTTTCCTTTTTACTTCTCCCCCCCTTTTTTACATCCTCTCATTCCTTTTTGCCTTTTATTTTATTTTTCCCATTTTTCCCATTCCACTCCATCCTTCTTTTGCTCCTTTTTCAGTCCCATAGTGCCCCTTCTCCCTCTCCTTTTGCTTATCGCCACATAACGCTCTCTACTCTGCTTATTCTGTGGTTTCTTTTTTTCTCTCTCTGCCCAATCAGTACGCAGGCGCTACTCACGACCGCGTCACTATGACGCGAGGTCATGTGATCTCATTCTCCTTCAGCTGGGCTCTCTCTAGAGCCAGTCTTCTGCGCATGCGCGCTACACATGACCGCGTCATCATGACGCAGCGTCATGTGTCCTTTTAAACCCGGAAGTAGGGCGCACATAGCGTCCTACTCCCTGTCTGGCCCACGTGTATTTCAGCTCGCTCTTCCAGGTAATTCACTTATTTGCCTTATAGCCTCTTCTGCTTTATCTGTCTTATGTGCTGGCATTATTTAGCATATCTTGTCCTTTTATTACAGCGTCCCTCCATTGCTACATTTGTAGCCTGCAACGCTGCTTTCCTTAACTCAGTGAGGCCAATTCTTAGGTACTTAACCCTTTATTCCTTACCAAGCGTTCTCATTTTTCTGGTGACCCTGGGCTATTACAACTTTTCTCTCCTTTTTTCTTTTTTATATTCAGCACTCTGAGTAGGTTCCATTCACTGGTATCATCCTATTGCACCCAGATACAGGTAATACTTTTTTATTTTTTTATGTTTTTATTCAACTCTCCATATGTCCTCAATTGTTATTTAATCCTATTCTATTTATTTATTTCTTTTCAGCGCATTTACTCTGCTAAGTTTAGCTATCAGCGCTTTACCTTATATTCCTTTTCACCATAATTCAGGTATTACCCTCTCATTCTTTAGTATATTACTCTTTCACTTTTTTTCTTACATTCTTTCTTACCCCCTTTTTTTAGTGGCGTAACCACTGTGTTTTTTTTCTTCTGAACATCCATATTGCCAGAGGTATCCCTTCCTTTTTTTTCTCTTTTTTTCTTTCTTCCTTTCTTGCTTCCCGTTTTCTCATTTTCTCTTACTTCCTTTTTGTCCCTCTGTTCTCTTGGGGTCACGTATTGGGCGTCTTCAATTGTCTATTATAATTTCATTGTTTCATTGCAGGTGTTGCTCCTTATACACTATCCATATGGCTGACTAAATCGCTGCACTACTACTAGGGGTTATCTATGTCCCTTTTGACACTTGGCTCATGTCTGCCAATATTCCTCAAATTCTGTATTTCACAGATTTTTTCTAAATGTTCACTGAGCACCTCTGGAAAATTGGTCATCTGAAGTTTCACATCTGTGTTTGACATGTATGAGCGTATTATTGTTATCATTTTATCGTTTTATTCTGTTATGTTGCATTTTGTTGTTTTGTTCCTTACACCGTATATTGATTTTTAATTTCTTGTTTTTGTTTACTTAATATATTGCAGCTCATTTCTGTACATATTGTCTGAGGAAGGCTATTGTTATATGGCCGAAAACGTTCATTTATTTTGTACATCACTTTAATCACATGTGGATGCCAATAAAAGGAAAAACCACAAGCAACATATATATTTTTTTCTTTGTTTCTTTTTGAGTGCCAAGTTTTTCTATACTTTAATTTCCTTCTATGACAGAATCACTGACTGGGTGGATCAGGGAAATGCTGTAGATATAGTATATCTTGACTTTAGCAAAGCATTTGACAAAGTATCTCACACAATCCTTATTGAAAAAATGACTAAGTATGGAATGGACAAGGCAACTGTTAAGTGGATTAATAACTGGCTTAGTGATCGGACCCAAAGAGTGGTTGTAAATGGCTGCACATCCAGTTGGAAGAATGTATCAAGTGGGGTACCACAAGGCTCTGTTTTGTGCCCTGTATTGTTCAACATCTTTATCAATGATTTAGATGAAGGAATTAAGGGTAAACTGATTAAATTTACTGATGACACAAAGCTAGGAGGGGTAGCTAATACTAGAGAAGAGAGAGGATTCAAAAAGATATAAATAAACTGGAGCAGTGGGCAGCAACTAACAGAATGGTTTTTAACAGGGAAAAATGCAAAGTACATCTGGGCAATAAAAATGAAAAAAGCATATACAAAATGGGAGGAATAGGGCTAAGTAACAGCACATGTGAAATAGACTTGGGTATACAAATAGATCACAGACTGAACATGAGTCAACAGTGTGATGCAGCAGCAAAAAAGGCAAATACAATTCTGGGATGTATTAACAGAAGCATACAGTCTAGATCACGTGGAGTCATTATTGCCCTCTGAAGCAAAAGGGAAGATCAGCTGACCACTATGGAGATTCCTCACCACCAGCTAACGCCCAGCACGGTTCCAGTTTGGAGCAAACCTATTGAACTGCAAAGAGAAAGGATCCAGCGGAGTAGAACGCAGCTAAAATTTACCTTTTATTTCAGTAAAATAAAAATAGAACTGTGGCACAAGAAATCGGGTGTAAAGCAAGTTAGATAGATCAACGCGTTTCGACTAGAAGAGTCTTTGTCAAGATCTGATACAACAACATACTGCAAATGCATATA